>KZ806922.1:474698-492593 GCA_000696205.2 Oncopeltus fasciatus | reverse complement strand
TAATATTAAATGTTAAATTGTGATTATTACAAACCAACACTTTCCTGAATTAGATAAATTACTGAGTTTTAAATAAATTAGAAGAAATTCTTGAGATAAATTAATCAGCTGTACTTCTCAGACATATAAAAAGTAGTTCAGCTGTAAAATGGCAAATGACAGCTGTCATACGTGGCTGAGTGTTGTTCCGTAAGGTGTTGCGCAAGGTGACATGGTTTGCAACATTTCGGTGTTTCTTTTCTTGCAGTGGAGGTCTGATTATGCGCATCCTGTCTGAATGGCATTCCTCTAGGTATCGCCACCTGAAACATTTCCACGCTAACATATAGGAAGTTATGTGCAATGACTTTCAAAGATGCTGAATACATAAGTTACAGTTTGAAAAGTTTGAAAAAAAACAAAAACAACCATGGCTCAGGACAAGTTTGTATCGATAAATGTTGCCCAAGGCAGGATTTTAATCAGCAGCGTCAAGATTCCGAGGCCAGAACGGATCCCATGAGCTCTCCCTGGCGCATGTTGGAATTTAAATGTTGGAATTTAAAAGAACCGCTTGTTTTAATAAGATACAGTAAAAAAAAAAATATCAAAATCCGTCACACAGAAACTACGTAAAGCTAAGCAAATTCTTCAGTATTCTTGATGATCAATATTTGTTTATGAACTTTTCAAATAATTTAATGTTCAGTTCGTATTGACCTCTTTTGTCTTATAATAAAATTAGCCTATCTTATTATGTTTAGAAGGAGCATGTCGAATTTTATTATTAAAAACAAAACAAAAAAACAAAAAAAAAAAAACTATGCCACTTCTCTGAAAAATTAAGACAAATCTCCACTTCTAATTGTTTGTTTCATTATACAACTTCTAAAATATTTCAATAAGCTATTCTTGTTTAGTTTCATTGCACTATATTAAATATTATACCTGATGCGTAGAAAAACCTTTCGTTTTTCCCGAACTTGGTCTTTCACCTTGGTTTCCATTTCTATTGGTTTGATTTTATTTAATGAAGAACTCTGTCTTTAGTTTTTCATTTTGCAATGATATGAAAATCAATTTATCAAGAAAAATAAACTATTTATGGCTTCTAGACCGCATATACATTCGCTCATACATATAAATTTTAGTGAATACCATTTCTGAGGTCTAGTACGAATGATTGGAGAAAATATTGGGAAAAAAAAAAAAAAAAATCTATCTGTCCCATAAAGGACTCGAACCTGGATCTACTACTTTCCGGGCCAGTATGCTACCATTTGCACCACCGGGATTAACGAAATTAGTATTTATAAATGAAAATAAAAAGTAAATAATGAGAGTCGATAAATTGCTCGACAATGTCAGATCCTTCAAGTATAAGACGATATATTCGTCTTGCTCGTAGGTTAGACTCTCGCTAGTGTGTCGGGAATTTAATAAGTTATCTGGTGGTGCAAATGGTAGCTATACTGGCCCGAAAAGCAGGAGATCCAGGTTCGAGTCCTGGCTGGGACAGATAGATTTTTTATTCTATTCCCTCGCATTAATTGTTTAAAATTTACATGGGATAATACACCACAACTAAATTAAAATTTATTAATTAAATGTTGTTTTGCTTTATTTAAATTTGATTTTATAATACAATAAAATTGACTGTGGGTAATTAGGAAAATAAAAATCTGAATTACTTCGATTTGGTCATAACACATACGAACAGTATGATCTCAAGTTTACACAAAAAGTAATTAGAATGCGACAACTCACATAAACTTTTTTTTAACATGTCGGAGCAAGGTTGACCACTTTTTATTTTGCTGTCAGATTCATCTCGGTAACACTTCTTCATAACGCGTGCTCGAGGTAAATGCACTCCAAAAAGCATTTGCGACATGCACTTGATCTGACCTCAAGTATTTAAAAGTGTTAATAAAAGAATGAGAACTAAATATTTTATTTGGTTGTGGTATTTTATCCCACGTAAATTTTAAACAATTAATGAAAGGGAATAGAATAAGAGTACAAGATTAATGAGAGTACAAGACGAAGTTCTCGTCTCTTGCTAGACGTGTAGAGGACACAACTAACGCGTCCTGGTAGCACAACTGGCAAGTGCACCGGCCCGGATAGCAGGAGATCCAGGTTCGATTCCTGGCTGGGACAGATAGATTTTTTATTCTATTCCCTCTCATTAATTGTTTAATGAGAACTAAAGTTTGTAGACTTGCCGGAACCCACTAGAAAAAACCTTTTTAGAAAGTAGAGTTGTTGCACTCCAAACATCGGGACTCATCAGAATCTAGTAATAAAATTATTGATCTGTTAAAGGATGCTAACCTATTTAACAAACTATAAATCATAGAAATAAATGTAATAATAATAATAACAAATGGGTGCTGGGAGGTCCTCCTCACACTGCGGCAGTCCTAATAATCTGTGGGCATCTCAGGCTTTCCTGGAAGCTACTTGGAGTGTCCCNCTTGGAGTTGTTGTAGTTTCAATGTTAAAATCATTGTTAGAGTGAAATTATAATTTTTATATAGTGTAAATAAATTTAAACAATTAACTAGTATAATTAATAAGGACAGTATAATTATTTCTAATAATTAGTAGAATAGACATTTCTCGTAATTGTTAGGGCGTAATAACCTGGATGTTTATCACCTAAACAAATACATATCTATCTATCCATACATCGGTGAGTCAACTGAAGATATCGGGATCGAACTTACAGGTGTAGCCTTCGTCAAGTGCCGATCTCTCAGATAGCTATTGGTTTGTGGCACCGGGGTACCAATGGAATCCGTCCATGCCACTTAATCCTCGCACTGCGGGTTCAAATCCGCAATGGGTAAATTATTATCGAGAAATAAAAGCTTGCCCAGAGCCCTGGATGTTTAGAATAATGGGGCAAGGAAACATTTATTAATTACCAATTTTTAGTGCAGGGGAACAGAATAAAAAATCTAACTGTCCCAGCCAGGACTCGAACCTGGATCTCCTGCTATCCTGGCCGGTGCATTGACACTAGTGCAGGGAATTTAATATTTATCAGACTTGTCCTGGTTGCATAAATGGTAAATGCACCGGCCCGGATAGCAGGAGATTTAGGATCGAGTCCTGGCTGGGACAGTTAGATTTTTTATTCTGTTCCCTTGCACTGAAAATTGTTAAAATTTACAAATATTATTTTTTAGTGGTATATAATCCCACGTAAATTTTAATAATTTTTAGTGCAAGGGAAGAGAATAAAAAATCTAACTGTCCCAGCCAGGACACGAATCTAACTGTGCTGGCTGGGACAGTTAAATTTTTTTATTCTGTTCCCTTGCACTAAAAATTGTTAAAATTTATGTGGGACTAAATACCACAAAAAAAAATTTATTTATTAATAAAGTTACAAATAAACTTTTCAGTAGAGTGTAAGAAATAATTGTTATAAGATTTATGTTTAAAAACATTTTTTTACGAAAACGCATTTTAGCAGAAATTAAGGAATGTAATTTCCATCACTGGCTGCTTCCCTCATTCTATCCTCCCGGCAAGTCTATAGCAAACTTACTTACTTATTCATATAAGTAAGTAATAATAATTAATAATTTTAATAATCAATTAAAAAACCACAAATAAAATTAATATTTACAAAAGCCAGAATATAGGGTATAGCCAGAGTTCTGAGAGAGTTCACCTAGACCAACTTAGAGCACTGAGGATGAGGCATTAGTCTAGAAAGCGCTCTGCGTACTTGCCACTTCTCAATTATTTCCTCCATCTTTGATTGGGAACCCCCACCAGCCAGCTATTACATAGAAAGGAAAAAAGAAGGAGGTTTCGTTGGTAAGACTGCAGGATACAGGGCAAGTCCAAAGATCGAAGGAAGTGTGTGAAAGCCGCAAGGAAAAACGCCAACGAGGAAGTAGCAGATGTACTTTAGGGCTTTTGTCGATCCTTTTGTAAGGCTTCCATGTGGAATGGATGTGGCCCACCATTCATCCTGCAGCTCTAACAGGACACTCCCTCTCCAGCATTTGATACAGCAATGTCTTCCGATGTTGCACAGAGCTACCCGAAGAGCCGTTCTACCAGTACAACGCCTCCTCGCAGTACATCCCCAACTACGAGGCCCTGCCCTTGTACCACATGAAGTGGCAGGAGGACGAGACGGCTGAGGCTCTGTCCTTCCTGAACAATCCTCATCTCGAGGAGCGCTGGAAGACCTTCAAGAAGTACCTCCCTTTCGGCCACCTCAGGATCTTCCAGATACCACAGGTCAAGTAAGTACTATTATTGTCCTGTTTTTGAGGAATCATAGCTAAATGAAAATAAGTGTCAGGATGAAGAGAAGATTATAAAGAATTCGGTCTTGGTAGTTGGAGAATTAAAAACTAATATGTAACCAAAAAAGTTACTAAAAGTAAAAAAATCAACTGAAATTCAGGCAGAAACGTTGGGTAAAATAAAAACTAAAGTAAAAAGAATTTGTTTTATTCACCAAACTCCTGGACAAATTCGTTAAAACTAGACTGGAAAAAGTCTGTCAGATTTAGAAAAACCAAAACAAATTTATTTTTGAATTATTAATTTTAAGAAAATATTTAAAAAGAATAACATGTTAAATACAATCGAGAATATTCATGACCGAATAATACATGCATTAAATACATAATACGATAAAAAAAAATGCTAATAGTTATTCTTTAATTGTAAAAACGAGTAAAACATTCATTATATTCGTAGTTTTTTTTAAATATCAGAAAATATATTTTTTAGATAATTTTTTTTCCAAAAAATTGCGAAATATTTATTTATTACTTGCCCGTATTGAAAGCATCTCTCTACTTATTGCATCGTTTTAAAGATAATTTGTAGACAAATACAATAAAATCATTTGTTAATATATACGTAATCGTGGGAGCAGTATATCAAACGAATTTCATCCGTTATGTATAAACAAATAACCATAAATAATTTTAACATTTACACACAAAGTATAAGCTTTATTTATTATATGGCAGTCTTGAAATTTTCATACATTGATACAGTTTTTAAACAAGATCAGAATTAAATATTTTTGCCTAATTAATATAAGTCAGCCATGTGAGAGTAAAGTTCAATGAAGGAAAACTCTATTGTCTTCAGCTCAGGATGACAGGTATGGTAGAAGTGGGGGGGGGGGGGAAANTTTATACAAAATGATCTTTCACCATCAACACTTACATTTTAATATAATAATTCATCTGAACCTGTTCTAAAGTTACATTACTGCAAATAGATTTAATGAACAAAAAAATCATATTAATGTTTGGAACTAGGTTTTATTATTTTTGTCCTAATAAAAATTTCAAATTTACTTGAATAATAATAATAAAATTTATTTTCGTACAAATTAACTTCCCCGTGACTAAACTTTGTAAATTTTATTTTTATAACCCTAAATGGTCTGAAAGAAAACAAAGCCATTTAAAACTTTTTTTTTTTAAATATGATATATGTATATATGAAGAATTATATTTTAAAGAAATATAAAACTGAAACTAATTTTGCATGACATAAATTTGGAAACCATCGCTTTAAAGCAGATTGGTGCATATATGAAGAAAACTAAGGGAAAGAAAAATAATGGTTTCAGCGCCTCTATCCACGGGACGAATATCCCAGACAGACAAGTGTTACTGTCCCCCAAGTATATCTCTTTAAAATTGTAGTCTTTAATTTAGCCAACATATAGTATTAGTTGGTTTAATCACATATGAAATCAGGCTTCTCAAGGGACCAGCCGGCACTTTAATATAAGGAATAAATGTATTATTAATTTTCCTGATTCTCTTTGGACTGAAAGTATGCGGGCTGTAACAGGAGGATACAAATGTCTAATAATTTTTATTATTATTTAAAAATCTTCTTCCGTCCTTGACCATGTAGTAATGTTTCTTCTTGCCGAGCTGTCGCACATCATGTGATGGCTTCTTCAGAGCTCAAGTAGAATAAGAGCAACTTTTTTTTTCTTTTATAAAAAAGAACCCTCTTCTTTTTTTTATAAGTACAATATTGGCGGACCAGTAGGAGGTTAGGATAGAGGGCTCCTTATGTTATTAAATACATTATCAATATTTGAAAATAATATAATTATATATAGGTTTATAAATCTACTTGATTATTTAGAGTAAGGAGTCTGAGGAGGGACTCCCGATGGAAGCAAATTTTTTTCTCTTATCCTCTTTATTTAAATTATATTTACAGATAATTCCTATACCGCCCGGCGGGCCGCAGTGGTAAGGATGAGTATTAAGTAAGCCTTTATTGACATTGGACATTAAAAAGGTTGTTATATGTTAATTAAAGTTTTATATCTATGTATAGGATTATTTTATAAGATGGAAGCGACTTTTTCTTTTTTTTTCTTACCCTCTTCATTAATAATTAATACATGTAATAACCATTAATTGGCGAACCAATAAGTAGTTTGATAAGAGGTGCCCTTTCGTTAATAAATATAATTTTTAGGAAGCGACTACAGGTTCAGAGAGCTTTTATAACTGCCTAGAACAAGACGTTGATCTAAGTCTGCCTTCCCATTGGTCGGCTCTTATCAGTTCATATCTGTAGGTATCTGTCTGGTGTCTGTTATCTCTGACAGCTGTTGATTTTTTTTTTTTTTTTTTTTACTGATAATGCTGGTTTTCAATTTAGACTTAAGAGTATATCCTTCTTCCCTATTTATGTTATTTGGAGTTTTTAATGACTTCTCTAGCTTCCTTGTTTGTTCGGCGGTAGTAATTATTCTCTCTAGCTGGGATGGTGGGTGGTGCTTATGAAATTTTCCGTTAATGCTGACTTTCCCACGCATACAGTTCAAACTTCTCAAGAGCACCACCATCCTAGCTAGAGAGAATAATTACTACTGTCGAAAAATAAGGTAAGCCATTGAAATCATAAAAAAACAAATGGCTTTAATACGGAAGAAGGATGTACTCAAAGTCAAAATCGGAAACCAGCATTATCAGTAAGAAAATCGACGCATCTGGTAGTGATAACAGAATCCAGACTGACACCTCCAAAAATGAACTGACAAATAGCCCTGGACCTGCAGTCACTCTTATTCTACTTTCAACTCAAAAGAAACCATAAAATGTGATGTGCGAAAATTCGACAAAAATGAAATTTTCTACAGGGTCAAGTCAGGAAGAAATATTTATGAATATTTCTGGAGACCGTAGAAGCCTATGTGAACAATTTTTTTTTTTAAAATATTTATTTGATGTAAGTTTTATAGTTGTAAAATAGCGGTAATGTATTCCAGAGACTTCCACTTCCTGAATTACCATGTTCGTTACCAGAAACCAGACCTCCGAAGCAGCTGGAAAAGGGAAATGTCTGAGGGACATCCATCGATTTGAAATTAATTCCACAATAAATGATATTTCATCTACAATATGTAAGTTATATTTATAATTTTAGCTATGGTTTCTAAGATCATTAAATCGGAAAATAACAAGTTCAGCAAGTATCAGAGCTCAGAGTGTGTGAAGCATTCAAACCTCATACTACATTTGCAGATATCTTCCTCTATAAGCAAGTTTCAAAAATATGATAAATAAAGACATGAATATATATATAAAAGAAAAAAAAATTGCAAATTACAAAAATATAATTAGTCAATATTATATAGGATACGTCGACATGCAACTGGGGAAAGCTTGTAGAAACTACCTTATTGTATAAAATAAAGTGAATTATCATAATTAACTGTCAATTTTATAATATTACCTTTAAATAAAACTTATTTTAGAAGAATACATTCTTAATAAATTGAAAAATCACAAATTTTCACTAGGTCCTTCATAGTAAGAAAGAAGAGACTCAAGTAAAGGAAAAAATCAAGCTATTTTCTTCTGCAGTTCTTTTGACAAAAGACGAAATATCATCTGTATGACTTAATAATTACACAAATATTTTCCATATAAATTATAAACCATTCATTCAAAAGACCTTAAATATAATAGGATTAATTACATAATTAATAAGAATATAAATTAATATAAAGAATAAAGAAATCAAATATCTCATAATAGACTAAACTAATGATGTAACTTAAACGATCATTTTATTCTCAAAGAATATTAGACATATTAAATAAATAATAATTTATACATTAAGTTGTAAAATCAAATAAAATATGTTTTCTTATTATTGATGCATCATATCTTCAGATAGGAAAGATCTATGTAACCTTTTAAGATGGTTATGTGTCATAATATTAACAAAAAATTGTTCCACAGAAATGTCCACTTCACTTAAAATTTAAGACTGTTGTGCATTATATTTAGTACAGTTCTTATAAAACAAAATTCAAATTAAATAATGTTATTATATATTGTCCTCAGTCATAAATCTGAAACAATCAGGAACAAATAGATAGTTTTCAAAAATATGAAATGTCATATTTCATATGAAGTGTCATATTTCATATGACATTTCAATGTCAAAGTCTAGTAATTTAGTATTCCTCACAAATTATAGCCAACTTTTAGAATTGTCACTGCACTGTAAAAGTCATCATAGCACTGAAAGTGTCTAAATATTGAAATACAGAATTTTCTCATTAAGTAAACTTGTAATTTTTATACAAAATGATCTTTCACCATCAACACTTACATTTTAATATAATAATTCATCTGAACCTGTTCTAAAGTTACATTACTGCAAATAGATTTAATGAACAAAAAAATCATATTAATGTTTGGAACTAGGTTTTATTATTTTTGTCCTAATAAAAATTTCAAATTTACTTTGAATAGTAGTGGTACACATAAGCTGATACTGACTGGTGTTGGTTTTGGAGGTTGTTGAGGAGGTGTCGGTGTGATGCTTGTCTGTTGTACAGGGGCCGTCCCCACGGCAGCAGGGGCATTTGTAACCTGGGTTGGCCCACTCGTAGTCACCTGAGGCAAGAAAAAAAAAATGCAAATGTGAATAAATTAAAAATACACTGAAAAATAAAACCAAACGTTTTTAATCAAATCTGCGAAACCTGAGAGATATTTGAAGCTGTTTTCCAGTTGACATTTTGCACTTACTTTCATGAAAAATTGGAAGCAAATCCTGCTTTTGTATTAAAACCTGCCATCCTAACACATTCTCACATTTAATGTCAATCCATTTAGTTAATTTAAAGAATATCTGTCTAACCAGATATTATTTAAATAAAAACTAAAATCAATCATTTAGGCATCCTTTAATTTAAAACCACAACTCATAAAATATGAATACTAATAACATAAATCAGGCAATGGCTGAGTTATCAGCTGATGACTTGAGGAAGCCTTGTATAAGACTGACAGCGATGAAGCAAGGCCCAAGGAAAGAATGTAGAATGGTGGGAGTTAAGTAAGTAATTAGAAGAAAGCACACTGCTAAAAAAATTGTTTAAGGAATCAATCGAGGATTTTAGAGTTATTGTTATAATAAAGGCATGATATGGTATGGAGTAATCCAGTTCAGGATGGTTCAGTAGAAATTGGATAATAATTATTCACCTTAAATGAACTGTACCTTGAGAATGATTGTCTAGTAAATGAGTGCCCAAAAATAGAAAAGTGTTCAGTTATGCCTACTTTTGATCAATTAAAATTTCCAATGGCCAGAAAAAAAATGAAAAAAAAAAAAAATTGTTAGTAATCCAGAATCATAGAAAGAGTAGTTTTTAAAGTCTTGTAAAATTAAGGGCATGGAGGATGGCTAGTCATTGAAAGTTGAGAAAAACGTGAATCCATATATTGTGGAATTTTAGATAATTTTCTTTATAAAAAATTGACTAAAATGCAAGCACAATCTTGAAAAATCAAAATTATAGCTCCCCATTATAAAATTTTTAGACAGAAAAAAAATTTTAAAAAAAGAAGACAACTGTAGCAGATGAAATTGGGATTTAGGTTCTAAACATTTTCAAACGATGCGCCTAATTAAACATGAGATTAAATTGTCATCTTAAAGGGATATAATTAGGGATTAAAATTTTTAAAGTCCTCTAACATCTAAATGATTACATATATCACCTGGGGAATAAATCATTTAGACAAATGCAGTATGTTTTACATTTATCACACTCTTTAGTTTTAGTTTTTAATATATCTACAAGTTATCCTTCATAAAAAGATGGCAAGTATTGGAGACTACAGAGTTCAGCTAATGTTATTGCCATGGGTTTGTCACTTTATTTGTTTTTTACATATAAAAATAAGCATTATAATAATATCAGTTTTTGGTCAAAAAGATTTCAATTGAACTGATTTTAAAGAAATTTATACTGTACATATAATTACCATCTCTAGGAGTACACAATTAAATACAAGCATGATCAAAACATGTAAAAGATGTTAAGGCTGAAGAATAGGAATATTTTATTTTTTAAATTAGTGGCAATTTAGGTGTGTAAAGTGTCTTCTGAAGGAGTGGGAAGCCATTTCACTGGAGAAAGAAGCTGTATCATTCATTCATGGTCTGGGTCAACAGGTTAGTGGAGAGTAGGAATGGTTTGAGCTGGAGTATAGGGGCGTACGTAAGATTTAAGTACCCAACCTAGGTAAACAGGTAGTTAGAATAGATATATTTCATTTATTCAATCTTATTGCACATGTTTCACATTTTAATTCATCAATAACAAGTAAATATGTGCAAAGCAACAGCTGAAATACATGCTGGGCTCTGAATTTTAAAGGCACTAAAAAGAAGAACCGGTGCCAAGAAAAAACTGAGTAAAGCCAATAGCCTTGAGGGAGACTGGTTGCCATTAATTGCTTATCAAGAGTTTGAAAGTAAATCCATACCACATTATAACTTTTAATGTTGAATAAAAAGAAATTACATTCTGTATATAGAATTGTGAATAACAATTGATATTAAGATCATTTTGTTTTAAGGAAAATATGACCTTAATAGCAATATTTACAATCCTAATCAATAAAAATTTTAGTTTTGGCAAAATAAAAATTTGCCATGTAACTTATAAATAAAACTTTGAAAATCTGAGTTTAACAAGCAAACTGGATAAATAGGAGTTGGCACAAAATAAGGCTTTTATTAATAAAAGGTAACGTGCTATATCAGTAAAATTTTGTACTTTTAGTTTGTTAACTTTGTACTTAAAATTAAATTTTAAGAAATTAGAAAATTTATTTTCAAAATAAAATCATTGTAATTGGCATTCTTAATTAGATACCCACGAGGAGGGATTTTTTGATATCTGTAATTGTTATAGAACACTACCAGATGTCACTATCATTGAAATTACACAAAATTCAACTTTTCCTATGTACACAAAATTGAAATATATTTTATAAGAATCAGTGAAATTATCACCAGAAAATATTCATGGTGAATTGAAGTGAAACTGAAATCTCGAAGAGACACTTGATAGTATCACACATATCTTAAGCTCAGTGGCGCTTAAAATATAAAGCATTTTAAGAGTCTTGCGTAAACAATACATCTCAAAAGACCAACAAAAATTACATGAGGGATGTGAGAGAGGGAGCTTACTGGAGAAGTTGATGTGATAGGTGGAAGGTCTGATGTCTTGCTCCCCCATCCTGTGCCTCCAGTCGGGACTAGACTGACTGATGGATCACTCCCACTATGCTCTGACTTCAAACTAGGTAGGTTGACTGGTGCTCGCCTTGTTGAGGGCACTTTGCCCAAACTTTGCATTCCATGTTTTCGGGGGACTGTACTTTTGGCCTGTTGCTGTTCTGAAGATTCACCCTGAAGGAATAGGATTAAATATTAAACTCAATTGGAAAAACAGAAAGCTGATCAAATTAATTATATAAATAGAACTATTTAGTATCAAATAAAGACTAAAGTAATCAATAACATTTGTACATCATCAAAATTTGTGAATTTTTCAATCTTAATTTTAAAAAAGAGCAAACTTTTATAAGGCACTGGCTTCATCATGACTACTTAAGTCTTAAAAATTGCCTATAATGGCTAGTGAGTGTCATAGTAGTACACTAATATATTAAAATATTATTTTGGCTAATGCATAAGTAACAATACTCAATAAGGACAAGAGTAAGAAAGCAAGCAGTTTGCCTTTCCAATGAGAGCCACCCCCAAACATATACATATAACCATTTATATTAAGAAGTACTACATACCAGACAGTATCAATATGGATAAGCCATTGAAAACTATATTTTGCTCAAAATTTAGTAAACTCAATAGAATAAAATACTGTAAACTGAGACTAAAATTGAATTTGGTATATCCTAAAGCCATGTTAGCTTCCATAAAATAGAATTATGGATACAGCAGGATCGGAAATAATTATAATACATACATAAAAAAAAGTTATCACATTCAATATTAGTTTCCATTTTAATTTATAATATAGATTATATGTTCATATAGCTGTTGCTATGTAAGAAATTAATCTATGCATCATAGAATAAAAATAATTTAATAAAAATATGTTGGAACCAATTTCAAAAGTTTAAATAATTTCTAGAGGAAACTAATATATTTGGGTAAATAAAGCTCAACTAATTGTAAGAGCAATGGTCTCAGTCTTGCAGATTTTTTCATACAGGTGACATCATGTCCCCTCTTGCTTTCATGATATTCCTGAAGATGGCTTACTATGTAAGCCGAAACATCGGCAGATAATAATTTTTTTTTTAATTGCACTTATGAGTTACAATTATAAGCTAGGATTAAAAGATGATATACACATATCTTATTATATAGTTACACATAAACTATGATGTAGCTTACATTTTAAACATGTAAAATTTTCTCTTGGTTTATAGTACTGATTGTTGCTTTAGAGAAGACTCTTTGATCGGAATCAAAGATGTAATTTTGAATTTACATTCATTTTGAAGTATTTATGAGTTTCATATAAAATTAAATTAAACCACAAGCTGAGTACTGAACATATGACCACGCTAACAAACGCTAATGACAAAAGGCAAGCCCTCAGATTTTTAAGAATATATTTAAACAACAGTTCAAGCTCAAAACCACATGTCGGAAAGACATATGATTTAAGGCTGGAACTCTACCAAAAAAATAAGAACACATAGAAGATGTGTATCTATTTGTGAACATTTAGAGTTCAGATAAATTCGATAAACATCTTAAGGAAGGTTAATAAGTGGATAAATTTTATAAGGTTAACATACTGAACTATGCTTATGATGAGGACTAGCTATTCTATATGAATATATGTGTACAGAAAGAATGGATGAATTAAATAGAAAGAGTGGGTAAACATAAGAACATGGTATTAAAGCAATAAATGAAAACATTTTGATACAATAAATTCAAGGAATTAACAAAAACTGAAACTAAATGTGATTAAAAAAATTCCGAAGTACTAAATCCTTTAGATAAAACTACATTAAAATATTTTTCATATTNGATATATATATATATCGACTCCTATTAATCAGATTATGTTTAGTCTCACCTTTTTATTTACATTAAAAAATGTTAAGGTAAATTTCATTAAGAAACTAGTTGGAGTATTTAGACTATAAAATTAAAATTTATAGCACAGGTAACCCTCTAAAAGTGTACTCAGGTAATGGCCCACTCCTAATTGTTTAATTTTGCAGTGTAGCTCATGATATGTTTCTTTTATAAATAAACATATCTGTGTTAGTTTCATTTATAAACCAAGTATTATATCTGCTACAGCAAAATATTTTATTGTACTCATACTTGACATTTCAAATAATCTCTCTCTCCTTTTTGTTTCATTAGAGATGGATATAAATAAGAGTAAATAACAATGATTTACAAGCCAGAGAATAATATAGATGAATAATAAATAAGCCTAACCTTTTAGGTCATACCTTTATGACCAGTATGCTTTGATCTAGACTAGCCAGGATGGATGATTGAGGGAAGAGATCAACTATTAGTTGAAACAGTAAAATTTGTACTTTTTATCTTTAAGAAGTATTTTAGTAAAAATATCATATAAATGTTAACTCAAACATTAAAAAATTACTTTAACACCCAATATGTTCTACAAAATTTTTTAAAACCCAAATAACAATATTGACATTGAAATTTTTGGTCTCTCTCAAAACACACCATTCACTCATCAACTTTCAATAAAAAATTAATTATCTTAAGGATTAGCAATGAAAAACAACTACAGACTTTGGTTTCTATATTTGAAAATAAGATGACTTGCCCAACACTCAAAATTACATTCCTAAACATCTTTCTTTATTTGAGTTTTTTAAAAAATGTTTTAGAGTATAGATGTTATAAAATTACATTTTACAACTATTTTGTTCAATGCACTTTTTTGTAAAGCTATTAGTAAAAAGAAAGTAAGATTTTAAATTTTGGTTTTCCTTTTACCTCAATGCTTCATCTAAGCCAAAAAATTGACAATAACAAATAATTCTTCAAATTTTTTGGAAATGATTAATTTTCATTAATAGTCCTGCATGTGTCTATATGGTCATTAAATCATTAACTTCTGACTTTAAAATTAATAATGAAGAAGAAGTGTGCCCATATTGACTTAAATGATTTAATTCTAATATTGGGCCCCTTCAAAATTCACAGTCACCAAAATAAGAATGAATAAAAACCATAATAAATAAAAATAATGTATTAAAAATTCTCTCTTAGTGAACCATGGTATTCATCTAGTACTTGACAATCTATTATTAGTTTTTTTTAGTTTTTTTTTAGGGGGATTCAGTCATTGTTCATAACGAAACTGTAGGAATCATAATAATCACTAAAAGTGTGGGCACTATCCTTCAGTCGAATGAGGAAGAGGGAGTAAAGGTGACCGTAATAGTGAAGGCAAAGGCTAGCTTTTTAAGACAGAGAAAACACAGTTCTACAGAGAAGCCACCTGGTTGAAACCAGAACTTTTGGTTTTATTATAATTAACTTTTTCAATTATTAGTGAAGAGAGGTTAGGTAGTACAAAAAGATTATTCATTCAATAAATTTATTAAAATACAATAAAATTTTTGCAAAGCTACATTGTAACTATTTGCGAACTGAATTATCTTTATTATATTATTAAAATAACAAGGGTAATTTCATAAACACATTTTAATATTATGCAATAAAAACTGTTGAATGAGATGAGAAACTATTTTCGAGGCATTTCAATAGAGTAACCTGCTTTCAGAAGTAACTCTTTTGTCAGAAGCCATACTTTTTCGCCAAAAATAGGGTCCACAGCAGTTTTAGCTGGTTCAGTTCGATGGCAGTTATTAAAATAAAGACCAGTGACAGATTCCAAATCAACTGCGGTAGCACAGTAGACAGTTGTACTTGCGGCTTGTTGCTGAAAATAATAATACATTTTAAAACTAAATACTAAAGGATCAATTACTCATTAGTCATTTATTAGTGATTTTATTATTAACATAGTAGTGAAGTTCTGAAATCATTCTTTATAATTATGTGAGCCAAGTTTGTTTTCCCCTAAAATTTCCTAATATATATGGAATAATAAAAAAAATAATTAGAAAATAAACTTGCCTTTTTCTTTCCCTTATTTTCTCAAAAATTTAATAATAGCATTCATTAACTGAATACATTAAACTTATTCTTAAGAACTCCAAAACAGGAAATTAAACTTACATAATGTGTAGGAGACTTTAAAGGATATTGCTAAAGAAATAGTCTGAGTTGGACAGAAGCATAAGATAGTGCCTGAAGTGCCATCTTTAGTTGAATGATAAAAAAAATTCACAAAATTCTATCAGATCATCAAGAAATTAAAGGGATTTAAAAAGGAGAGGTTTGACCCCTCAGGCATGAGCCTTAACCAGGAGCAATGTGGTGACTAAGGTAGCAACTGAGTTTCTGATGATAAGGTGACCCCCCTGGTATTAAGGCCTCTTCCCAAAAATTATTCTGAAGAGAAGATTGGAAATGTTTATTGCTTTCAAAACTTAAATTCAAATGAAAAGTATAAAGTAAAAGAGTTCAAACTATTTCATGGAATAAGCTGAAAGGCAGGAAGATGGTTTCTTGTACCACCAATTGGCAGCATGCCCGCCTGGCAAGTGGGAGACCCGGATTTGATTCCTGGTTGAGGTAGTAAGATTTTTTTCTAGCTCCCTGTACGATTCAAATAAATAATGAAATGTGGGATTACTTTACCACAATTATGGTTTGAATATCAGGTAGTGGCCCTTTGCCAAATGGGAGTCTTATAAATAGCTTTCAATGTTAGCGCCTTTGATTTACAGACAATATATTCATCATACTTGGGGGTTGGACTCGTAGTGAGGTATGGGGAGCATGAAATTATCGATCTCCCTCAGTGGTGCAGTGGGTTCGATTCATGGCTGAGCTAGTAAGATTTTTTTCTAGCTCCCTGTACAATTCAAATTGAAAAAAAAAAAATTCCCTATTAAGCTTACGCTTTTTAAAGTTTTAATTCTTAATATTAACATTTGTTTTGCCAGGAAATTTTATGTAAATATAAGTAAACGTAAAAGAAAATAAGAGACCTTAAATTTTCTTTGCTTTAATAATATCTTTGAAATAATTTTTATTTTCATTTAATTTATTTGTTGAAGTATATAAGTATAGTAAAGTTGTATTTATATAAAAATAAGTTGCATTGAAAAGTTTATCATTGTACATTATTGTTATATTTTATAATAAACAATAATTGAATAACAATTTGTTTGAAATAAGCATTTACTCTGAGAGAAAGCATAGCATTAATAGATCATTTAGTTTGGTGGTTGAATATGTACAGGAGTTCGTATCATTATTTTTGTTTGCCAATAGAGCATATTTTATAATAAATGAGATTACTTTGATTTAAATAATAATAAAATAAACGATGTAGTGCTGTGATAGAAGTACTTTAGGAGTAGGTATGAAAAGCTTTTTTAAAATTTTTTTAAATCAAAATATGACAAAGTAATATCTTAACTAAAGCGTACCTACTACAAATTCCATCAAATACAAAGAATTTATTACAAGACTGGAAGTCTTTTACTTAATATTAAAGACTGAGGAAGCAGGTTATGAGAGGACCAGACATACATGGGAAGGAGCCAATTGAAGGTGGCCACCTGCTTCCTCACTTGAAAGAGGAAATCATATTTACCCAGAAACGCTCTAGGATTTATTTAGGCCTGTCTAGAATGGACTATAGAGTTATAAAAGCAGCTCACCAGCAGCCCTCTAGTCAGTTCAGTTTTCATGTCAGATCATATGTCTCAGAGTGTCGGAATGGTCATGGCCTAGCAGTTCTAGTGACAGTAAAATGTTAAGCGATAGAAACTAATAAGTGCAGACAATATAACAAGTTATTTTGAGGCCTCTTTGTAAATAAGCACAATTTATTTATTTGCACCTATTTGTTAATGAGCTGTAAGTAATTTATCTTTTATATTTATTAATTTATTAGTTGGTAAGGGCAATAGGTTCAATTGTTACTTGCAATTAGTAGGTGCACTAATTTGTTATAATAAATTAACTTCAATCTATCCCTGTTCTTAATTATTATAGACCCATAGCCCATAACACTAATTTACTGTATCCGTTCGGACTATATTATGGTACAATAAGTGAATCTATCTTTAAACAATTTGAATGAAGAGTTGACACAAGATTTAGAACTCCTATTGTAGTTTTACTCAGGTATAGTGATGTCCTGGGATTTATAATACTAAGAGGTTTTAAAGGCTTCACTATATGCCTTTCAAAAGATACCGGTTTATTGGATTGGATTTTACCACAGAAGAATGAATAAATTTAAATAAAATTATTTTGAAGAAATTTGTAGTTCTCTAGTAATAGTCATATAATAATAAGGATAGAAATATAACAGTAATAAAATAAATAATTTAAAGCCTTGTTGCCAAAAACAAGCATTCATATATATACATATAATATATATAA
>KZ806922.1:450086-467748 GCA_000696205.2 Oncopeltus fasciatus | reverse complement strand
CCCCAAAAAAAAAAATCTAAATAAATATTGAATTTGTTTTCTATATTTTAAAAATAAGAGGGTCTGTCCAACAATCAAAATTATATTTTTAATTATCTTTCATAGTATGCATTTAAAAAAAAAGTTTTATAATTACACTTTATATCTATTTTGTTCTATTCTTTTCTTTTTTTGTAACACTATTAAAAGATAATAAGATTTTAAATTTTATTCTTCCTTTAAACCCCCTTTAAATTAATAAATTATAGTTAATGATATAATTAAAAATTCTCTCTAGACCGATTTTAACCAATTATAAAATCATTCAATATTTTGAAAAAAGAAGCTTCAATACCGAATTTGGTTTGATTTTTTTAACCATCCTCTCTTACATTCTCGAACTTGAAGGATTCAAAATACTGAAAATGTAAATAGGTAATGAAAATTGATAGAAAATAATAAAAATAAAAATTCTTAAGAAGAGAGAGAGAGTAGTTCTTCCTAATTAGTAATCAAGAACAGGTGGGATAGAGAGTGCAGTGCACACTATACATCGCAGCCGCGAGTGCTTCATTTTCTATATATATATGTGTGTGTGTGTGTGTGTGTGTGTGTGTGTGTGTGTGTGTGTGTGTGTGTNATATATATATAATACCTAGTGCTATTAGTAATTTAAAATGAAAAGCACATTTTTTAACTGATTGGAGTAATTTTTAAAACAATAATGGGATCATGAAAACAAACATTTTAAATATTGTTTCAATGCATGAAGGCTAAATGATATGACTTTCTGGAATGAAGAACTGACAATGAAAATTTTTATAAATACACTTATGTGAAATTCATTTTTGTTTAAAAAAAACTGCCATTATTTATTAATACATTAACATTAGCAATAAATAATTAATTAAAAATAATCCCAAGAATAAGTGACTTAAAGAAGATGGAATTATTAGAGTCCACTTAAATGTTTGCAAATATTTTTCTACATACCAAGGAGTTTTTAATCCTGGAAATTTAGTCATAACTGTGAATACCAATTCCATCACTTTGAAAATTAAAATTAAATTGAAATAGTGAAAATCTAGATAGGACAAGAAAGAAAAAAAAAAGACATGTGTTTAAAAAAGACAAACTGAAAATTTCACATTTTTGAAACTTGCAAATTAAGATATTGCACACATAATAAAATAAGAATATATAATCAAAGTAAAGTAAAATTCATACCTCCAGAAACTTTTTTTCGTTTTCCGGTACGAGGGTGATTCCACTGGGTACCTTTAGTATTATGACTGAAAAATAAAAGAATATATTTAATAATAAAATATTCAAAAGTTTCAAGGGGACTTATGTTCCAGAATAAAATTTCTTTTTCATTATTTCTTTCATTCAAAGACAAATTTTAATAATTGAATAGGTGTTTGGAGTAATGTAATGTACAATAAAATTGTTTTTTCAGGAAATTTATTATATATTTAAAATTATTTTAGATATAATGAAGCACTATGTTTTTATGCAAGCAAGGTTGGATCGATTAAACTATTGAATGAGTAGTGCCTGATAATTTTTTTTTTAAACTTAGTTTTTTATATTTCTATTTCTCTATTTTTTAAAAACTTCTATGATAGCTTCAGATATTTCAGATACTTTCAGATTATTGGCAACTTGCAAAAGTTGCTTACTATGAGGTAGTAGTCCCCCCCCCCAACCTCTTTAGTCTGGAGGAGTCAAGATGAGTCTTCTGAGAATTTTAACGACCATTACAACTTCACCGTTCCTATGAAACATTAGACATTAAATGTAATAGTTTAGGGTCAAAATCTATTTATCCTATAAAAGGGGGCGGGGGGGGGGGGGGGGAACAGAGAAAAACTCTTCTGTTTAGATTTGATTGAGCTGTTTTGATGACTACAGCACACAATGTTATTCTACAACCAAGAAGGCTTGGGAGGATTAAAAGGAAGATACTTTTCGAGATGGCAGCTACAGCCCGAGGATGGCAACTGAGAATCAAGGCTTTTTTAAAGAGTGTGGAATTATACTGGTGGTCCTTCAATTGATTTTAATTTTAGCCATTTAATTTTAATATTAATATTAGAGCAATCTAATAATGATACCTTCCCTTTCATATTTAATAGCTAAATGAGTTACTTCAGAGGCTGTGAAATTATTTTTTCTAGTAGTGGCTTAAAATTACACTTTCATGTTTCTTCTTTGAAATAAATAGCTAAACTACCTATGAGACCTTTCTTGAAGAAGTCAAATGAGATTTAACAAGCGTAGAGAATGCTTTAACGGGATTAATATTAAGTATTGGTAAGTACTAAATAAGATTAAAACATTTACAGTCCTTTGAAGTTTTGAATTTGATAAGAGTCATATTTATTTTATTTAAAAACCCCTTTATTTTTTATTTTCAAAATTATACATTAGGCTTTTGGGAGACATCAGTATTAGATGCGAATAAAAAACTATTAATGCGAAAAACTTATTTTATTTAAATTTTGCTCAACTAGTTTTGCATCTAATATTGACGCCTCTTTAGGAGCTTAATATATAATTTTAGTAAAACATGGAATTTACAGATTAAAATTGGACACAAAACTAGTAGAGCAGTTTTAAAATAAAATAATAGTGTTTTTATATTGTTTGTCTATTTTCCTTAGCAAAAACATAAATTATACTAGATGGTCAGCAACGAGAAAGATATAATATTATTTGAAACTTTTATTGGAGGAAAGAATTATGAAAATGTTATTTATTTATTATCATATTACCTACTTAGTTGGGAGAAAGCCGCCGGGATTCTATAAATGGAAATGCAAAAGATCGGAAATTAATAGTAATTAAAAGAACAGAATACATTCAGAACTTTAGTTAGAATGATTTCATTCATTTAGATCAATGAATAAACATTTACTAAATACAGGCATAAATAAGTTCTTTTTAACATAATACTTGTAAATCTACATGAAACTATTTTGTATGACAAATTTAATAAATTAGAAGAAACATTAAATGCTAAAGTAAATTCAAGAATAATTACAATGGGAGATGGCAAAGTAAGAATAAGTAACAAACAACATCTACTTAAGAGTTATAGTGTATCGAACTTGATTCAGTTATGAAATTCAAATGATATAAAAATTAAACTACAAAGAAAAATTCATAGTTATGAGATGACAGTAGCCTCCTAATACTGAATGGGAACACTTTATCTGATAAGAAGAGAGGATCACATTCTTAGGAGAGCCTGACAGCTCAGCCACTGACATCTGTAGTTTAGCAAGTCAACTACATAAACATTAAAACATTTTGCTGTACTAACTGAAACTTTTTTACACCACATGCCTATTCAGCTTTTACTTAATTGAAAATTAAAATTCTAATATTAAAATGAGATACTGTAATTAATTCCCAAAATGCAATGGGCTAATAAAATTAATTAAAAATAATTGCTGATTCACTTGATGATCAGTCAAATACCCCACAAGAAATTACAGCTTGTTTAACAAAACTTATCAGAGCTTGTTCTGAGGGAAAATTAATTAATGGAATAAAAGAAAGAAAAGTGGTACAACAGTAAGAGCAGGCATTTTCAAAGGAAAATTAAGGCATTATTTAATTTATTCACAAAATCCAATCTAGAAGAATGTATCTGAAAAAAAAATACAAAAGTATATATGGGCATAAGGAAAAAAAAAATTAGAATTTACATTAGAGGTCCAGAAAGGTAAAGTATTTTGGACATGCCATTACACGTGTTAAAAAATACCGTAAGTGCAGCCGTCTAAACAAATGGTAATTACTGCAAGAACTCATTTAGGAAAAATATAGAGAAGCAATAATGAGGAGAAAAAAGAGAATTACAGTCTTCAGTTATCATCTAGAGTTAAGAACATTAGGCTAGGCCTAGGAAAGGATAAATTTTTCTGTTGCTTTAATGAGTTATGGTGAAGTGTTGGTTCTAATGATTGTGGCTCAATGTGAAAATACTAGTGAGGGAAAATGAAATGTTTATTAGCAATAAACAAAGTACTCATGAGTATAAAAGGCTTACTTACAACAGATTTCAGGAATGCTTATGACAGCAGAAAGCTTCCTAAGCTGTACGAGGAACCGGACAAAAAGAGTATTCCCAGCTTATATGCCTGATAAAAAATGACAATGAGGGATATTAGATGCGAAGTTTCTTTGATCTACTCAAACTGACTCTACAGATTTCTGTTGAAACAGGGGACTAAGGCTAGGAGATGCCTTGGCATAACTCCTGTTCAACTTGGTGTTGGAAAAGGTTGTTAGAGAAGCGGGTTCCCAGAATAATGGCACTATATTCAACAGATCAGTCCAGTTCTACAGTTATGTGGATAACTAAGACATTGTAGCACGATCCTATTCAGAGCTTACTGACGCTCTCTTAAAGCTACAGAGAGCTGCTGTACCAGCTATGGGGCTGGCTATTAATGAGCAGAAGACAAAATACTGGAAGTTGCAGAACCCAGGAAAGACAAGCGGTTATAGGATCCTGTACTTCAGAGGGAGAGGATTTCACTTGAATCTCAGGTGACAAACTCAAATAATGCAATTGTTGAAATTAAGCATCGGATCACTGCTACTAACCAATGCTATTTCGGTTTGTTGAAACAGTTAAAGAGCAAGCTCATAAGTAAGAAATGAGGAAGGCTGCAGAGGAAGAAAGAACATGGAGTTTTAGAAGCTCCTCAATGACAAAGATGTGGCAACATTTATTAAGCTCAGATGCTTTGGGTGGGCAGGCCATATTACTCAGATGAGCCCTGAGGAAGTGCCAAGAAGAATCCTGGAAGAAGAAATTCATCGCCCAGAAGAGTTGGACGGCCCAAACTTTGTTGGATGGATGGTATGATGCAGGATCCACGAGACCTACTTGAGGTCTAAAATTGGAGTTCAGAAACACTCACGTATTGACACACAAATTTCATATTACCCCAATGTCCCTTAACTCATACAGTAATTCATTATTCAATAAAGACAAGTAATTTTCATCATGTTTTCCTTTTTTTATTTACAAAATGGAAATAATGCAGCAAAGGCCTATCACTAATTGTGTAGAGCTCAGTGTGCTTTAATTTTGATGTAACTGAATGATGAAGTTGTTTCATGGCAATAGTTGAAAAAAGTCTCCAAAATTCTTCAAATAATCATGACAGGTTTTCTCATTTCATTTCAACTAAAGATTGACCATAAACTAGTTTTGAACTATTTTTTTACAAAACTGGATACCGAAAGAAGCTTGAAACTAGATTTCTCTATGGAAAACTAATGCACTGAGTATACAACTGTTAATCCCTGCTAAAATTAAATGTAACCAAGCCAAATGAAGAGTTTTTGACCATAAGGGTTATTAGTAGAGAATTTTTGTTTTGGTTCGGTCAAGGTTGATAAAAAAAAAGTACAATTTTTAAAAAATGTGTATTTTTTATCTGCCGACATTTTGACTTACAAAGTAAGCCATCTTTAGGGATATCATGAAGCAAGAGGGACATGTTGCCACCTGGATCTTATTTTTACTTTTTCATGACTGAAGAGTCTATAAGGTAAGCCTAAACATTGGCAGACAATAAAAAATTCACATTTTTTAAAAATTGCACTTTTTTTTTTTTTTTGGATGAACCTTGACCAAACCAAAACAAAAATTCTTTACTTGAAACAATTGATAACGGTAATAAAAGTGAATCATGTACACAATAATGTGCAAAAACATTTGGGGTTAAAGCCTGGAGGAGCTTCAGAAACTGAGGCAAAGCTTGGCTTAATGGCACAGAAATATTCGTTAGAATTGGAAAGGAATCTTTCATCATGAGCTGCTTTGAACCTGACCAAACCATTAAGTGTGCTGTCTACTGTCACCAACTTGATGCAGGTAATTCAAGAAAATTGGCCAGAATTGATCTCTAGGAAAGTTGTTGTATTCCATAATGGAATGCATTTCTAGACAATACACATCTTCAATGACAACAAAAATTGAGAGATTTTAGCTTGGGAAGTTTTGATGCATTTTGATATCCCCAGTTAGCTCTGGTTTATATAGGTTTTTTCCTGTAATGCATTGAGAATTAGGTTTTGTGGAATGAGGTTTTCTTGTTGGATCACAAATGGTCTATCCATTTTATAAGAATATTTCCCTGTTCTTAAATTAGTAATTATTCTTTTTAATACCTTTTGAGCTAGGGTGCAGTAGATTTTTTGACATAATGAATTCATGCCATTCTACTATAACAAGCAGTCGTTTGGGAATATTTTATTGAGGTTAAGACCACATTAACCTCTCTCACATTTTTTTTTTTTTTGCTAGAACACTTCTTTTTTTAGATATTTCAAAAGTAACAATGACTATAAACAAATAAACAGAAATTTAACTGAATAGAAGAGTACCTGAAGGATCAATTTAGGCCCGCTGTTCTTGGTAAACCCTTACATCATTTTTATACCATAATGTGTTTTTTTTTTTCTTTTTAAGATGGTCTGAGTATATTTTTAAAGAAAAAAACAAATGAAAAATTAATATAACACATTTGCAGCTATGAGGTTTTCCGATTTCAGCCATAAATAATACAATCTAATGGTTTGCAAAAAGCTATTGGTTTCCAAATACCTAATTAAGTTTTTCTATTTAAAATAGCATGGCAGAGGAATCCATTTGTCTGCGCAGACACTCTGTATATCCCATACAGTCATTATGAATATCCCATAATGTTATACCCATAATGTTGAATGACAGAAAATTCCTAACTGAACAAGCTTTTAACATGAGAGCACTATTTAAAAAGAAGAAAAAAAATAGGTTAAGCTTCTTTATTGGGGTTGCCTTCAGTTTTTTTTTTTTAAATTTATTCGATATTTTCTTCAAATATGATATTTCCTTAATGTCAATAACATACTTTCTTCAAATATGATATTTCCTTAATGTCAATATCATATTTTCTTCAAATATGATATTTCCTTAATGTCAATATATTATTAACATTAATATAAAATATATTAACTAATACTAATGTTAGTAAATTATTAATTGTATTCTTATGGTAAATGTTTTGGATAAATTGCATGGTATATTTGAAATAAAGTAGAAAGAAAAGTCACAGGAATGTATTATTGAGTATGTGATAGAAGGGGTAGAAACAAAATCGTTTACGAAATAATATCAACTGGTTATTTTGACCATTTGAAAAAACTAAATTAAAGCAACTTTTACAATGTTTAATGGTGAATAAAAAAATAAGCCACACATATATGAAATTAGATATATGAAAAAGAGGGATTAAAAATGTTGAATCATTCATTAAAGAAAATTGAAGAGTGAAAATAATAAAATGCAATATAATGATACTGCTAAGCTACACTTCCCTAACAAAAAATAAATCAATAAAATCATAGACAAATCATGTCATACTCCTAGAATTTTAATATTTAAAAATAAAAATGATTATAAGCTCGTCATGATATGAAAGATAATATTAATTATTATTAAAGAACAGTTCAAACAAGTAGAATTTAAAAAAAAAATACTACTTAAGTAAAATTCAAAATTCTAAAAAATGAAAAGAACTTTATAGGACATAATAAAGACTGATAGTAACTGAACAATAAAAATAAATGATTTCATACGATAAAAATAAATAGAACTGTCTTAAATTTTTTTAAAAATTATAATAAAAAAAGTGGTTTTTTAAATGGAAATAATTAATATATAACACATTTGAAGCTCTTAAAAATGGTAGGTTCATAATAAATTGTTATTAAATAGTTTCAAAACACATTATAAGAAAATTAATATGAAAGATGATTGACCCAGAATTAAAAAAAAATATAAAACCTCAAGAGATTAAAAATACTAATTTTAAAGGAACAAATTTGGATTAAAATTTAATTTGGAAACTACAAAGATATGGAATAAAGAATAAATCAATAAAACTACAATTGCACAAAATGAATTTTAAAAAATTTTATCATAAGAATCTTACATGAAGTATTCCTGTGGGGTAACCTAGAAAAAGCTTCTGAGATTTTCAAAATACAAAAGCAAGTCATCAGTGTCATGTCTAAATTAAATGTCAGATCATAATTTTTTAAATCATGATAATTATGAACCTTGTATCTTTGCTTAAACATATTACAAAGAATATTCCACATTACAAAAGAAAGGGAATTATCACGTCTATTTGAGCCATCAAAAAATGAATTTATTAACCCATAAATTTGATATTCTTTTATATATATATATAAAAAAAAAAAGATTGGAGTTTCAGTGATACCTTTACAAAACTATATGCTTTAAAATCTCCAGCTGAAGAAATTTAATTTAATATAAAACAAAACAAATTTAATTAAAATATGCTAATTAAAAATTAATTTAACAATATAAACATTTCTCAAAATAAAATTTAAAAAATGGCATATAGCCTAAATCTTTTAACTACATAAATCATATTATGCATATTGTGATACGTTGTGATGCTTATTTTGTAACTTATAATTCATTTTTTGTACATAATGTAATGTGATATTAAATTAGAATGAGTGTCAGAATTATATATGTGTGTTTTATACTATTGAAGAAATAGTGATTAATGGTAATGATGTAATAGATTAGCCTTATATATGACAGATGTATAATATATAAATAAAATGTATTATATGATGTAACCAAATCTAATGTATATTTTAATTTCTGGAAATCAATATTTTATTTTATTCCATTTATGGAGAACCTCTTCCTTTAATTTTGTAACTGTTATTTTTGCATATTCTCTATCAGTTCTTTTCATGCATATTGTACAAAATTAAAAAAAAAAAATGATATACCTACTGAAGTATTCTTGGATAAATAGAACGTTATTTTATGAAGTCAGACATAATATAACATACTTAGAAAAATAAAATACATACTTTACATAATAAACAGAGCCATCAGCAGTAGCTCGTTCTTCCCAGCCACCTGGTAATTCATCTTCACTATCAGAATCTGCTAAAAACGAGGCCATTAATCATATAACTGATAGTATATGTCACTTAGTTAAAATAGAAAATTCCCATCGTGTCATTAACTGTCAAATAAATTTGTTTACAAATAACCGTGCTGTAACCTCCTAGAAATTCAAATCACAAAGAGGCTAATTTTAGAAGTATTGGTAGTATCTGTAAAAGATTTTTCTTTTCCTATATAATTTCCTCCCTAACTCTAAGGGTATTCCCCTTATAACGTTTATAACTTTGCTTCAGTTAAGATTAATAATTATAAGAATAAAAAATCTGTCTGTAGGAGCAATGTAAACTAAGTAGATAAACATAAGCAAGAATAAGTGACAGATTGATTTTAAATTACTGGTTTGAATGATACATTAACTGATGCCAGTGGCTCACTTGCGTATTTTATTTATTTTAGTTATAGGACTTTAGAGGTCCCTGTATCGTTCGCCCTAATCAAAATTGTCAATTAGGAGATTTGCCCCTTGTATTTATTTATTTATTNTTTTTATTTTTATTTTTTTTTCAGCGAAATAAACTATTATTTAAATAATATAAAAACAAATGGTATCATATTAAAGTTTTTTTTAATTCAAAGTACTTCTGGAAGTTCTGGAACATTTAATCATGAATCGTATAGTGCATGAAATACTTTCAACTGTGAAACTATGAAGATATAAATGGACCCCCGGCTTAGTTGAGAGTAACCTTCTGTAATATCATCGTAGGTTTATTCGTAAATAAACTCCACAATAAGAATTTTTCGTAAATATATCATGGAATAAAAAATTTGGAATATTATATTTTACATCTAGTACATTACATAAATATTTCGCCTATAAATAGCAAAGATATTACGATTTTAAATTTTCCCTTTCCTTTATACCCCCATTTCTCCTAATCCATTATAAATAAAAAATATTTGAATTTATTTAAAGAATTGCAATAGAAGGCCTAGTACCAAATTTTGATCATATATTTTTAAAATATGGGAGTTTGTCCTATCAATCAACAATTGTAATAAAATTCCGTGAAGTTAATTTTAGATTCCCTGTAAATGAAGTATAAATCAATTATAAGGACTGGAATATACAATTAGATGAAACACTGCAATACATTATCAAAACTTTCATTCAACAATGCCATTTTTTAAAAGAAAAAAAAAACTAATTTATTAGTAAAAGGCAAAGTACAATAACTACTGAAACAAAAATGTAACAAGAGGTATTAACAGAATATCCTGATACTTATTTTAAAATCCTCAATGAACTCTTTATTTATTTAAACAAAAACACACTATTGTCTAATTACCTTTATCTAATATTATGTATAAATACTACTGATAGATAAACAGTAAAACAAAATATTGTGAGCATTTCTTCACTTGCAATAAATATTTATCTTACTTCGATCGCTAAGATCACTATTGAAATCAAATGAGTAAGAGTAAATTTTTGAGAACAACTGAAATTTATAAAATTGATAACTATTAAAAAATTTTTTTGTTTGTATTTTTCATTAAAAACGGACGAGTTATTTTAGTGTTATATTTGAACGATTGTATCTTGGGTTACAGTGGAATGAAAAACATACATTGAGGGCAAGAGATTATTTGTGACAATGAATCGTAAAAGTTTTAAGATTTTTATTAATAGAAGAAGCTTATTATATTTATTTTTGATCATTTGTCATTATTCTAGAATTAATATAATAAATCATAATTAACACATTAAAACCATTAATGAAGAACTATTAATAATAGAAGTAAATATTAATTAGTAAGTAATTTTACTTATCTTATCTGTTTATTCAATACTGAAAATTCAATATATAAACAATCAAATTAAAAATTCAATTCAATACATATACAAATTCCAGCAGTAACAGTTACGAAATGTTTTATATACTGTTAGGTATTAGAATATTTTCTAATGATTTTATATTTGCCATTCTGTAATATTTTCTTATTTAATTAGTATGTCTTCTAAACTTTGGTTTTCTTTTAGTTTTTAATTTTTTTGTCTTTATAATGAACTTTTGGAATTTATCTAAGGACACTATCTAATATTTAAAACATATCAGAATCAGCAGCCAGTATTCATAATCTCACCATGCCTATATTCTTATTTCCATACTCAAACCTATTATTTTTGCTGAACGAATCACAGGACAAAATGGCTGCTGAGTGGTGTTAATTTATGTATTTTGTTCCTCAAAATATGAAGGCCATTGCCTCGGGCAGGACAACTCTTATCTGTTTAGAAGGGTTTAAAATCCCTTACACCTACAAGTACTGAGAAAACAATGGACATTTAATGTAAAATATGACATGAAACAAGCAAGTGTAAACTTGAACAAGTTGAAGCCCGCAGTTAATCCTCTGATTAACTGAGACACATCTATCTCTTCTGAAGGCTTATAGCGAACTTTCTTTGTTATCTTAGTCTATCTCTTAAGAAAAAAATGAATTGAGTCTAGTAGATGTAAAATGTAATTTTCCATTATTAATTTTTTACAAAAGTATTACGTAAAATTCATATTAGAAGGAAAATTTTTAAAAATATAATTAGGAAGGTTGGTTGGCACTGATTTTTTAAAATATAAAAGACAAATTTATCTAGTGAAATTCTTAACGTAAAGCATTAGCTTAAATGGTATAAATCCCAGTTAGCATAGAGCCATGTTGATTTTTTTTTGCCCTTACATCATTAGTAGGAGGCAATTTATTGGTTATTAACATGATTACGCAGTTACATGTTTTTCTATCTTTAATGAAATATAAGAAATCAAATTAGCTTACATTGCTCCCGAAATTATGGTATATATTAGCCGATTTTTACACATTTAATTGAAATGAATATTATGAATTCAATTGTTATAAACTATTGTAACTCATACTATTATATCTAGATTTTTATAATAAAATTGGTTTTATAAACTAACTAAGATTTGACTGGATTAAGTTAAATTTATTTTGTTAATGTATTATTTCACTTAGATTGCATTATATTTTCAGTATTATTTTATTTTATTACAATTTTCCAATATTATTTATTGGATTAAATTCATAAATAAAACAATTTTATTACTAACAGTGTTCTTTATTCACTGGCTTTGCTTTCCATCCATTCATATTTTCTAATAGAAATTATTGAGGTAAATAATTTAAAGGGTTATTACGACTACCAATGAATATAGAACTATCATTCCTTCTATTTTTTGCAAGTCATCTTCTGTTGGCGAGCGCTTTCGGACATTGTCCATCCTCGTGGCCGAATACATGTGTTCACTGTTGAATACAGACAGCGACAGTGAACGCATGTATTCGGCCACAAGGATGGACAATGTCCGAAAGCGCTCGCCAACAGAAGATGGTTTGCAGAAACCAATGAAGACGGATAATAGAAGGTCTGATAGAAATTATTGAATTAGGCAGAAGCAATGCCATGGCATTGGTACAGCAAATATCTAAAAACAGAGTAACATTTAAATATACTCCCATGGTGCTAATTTGTCACTGTTTCTGTTAAATGTATAATTAATACATCTAATATCAGTTTTAGTCATTAATGAATAAATTCTTATGTGCAAAAATTTATAATGAAATGTATCTGTAATTTAAATTTGAATGAACTATTTACATTATGAGAGTTTATTTTAAAATGATTATTTCTCTTTTAAACATTTCCCTGCTACAATTTGTAGTATGGTTTCACTATAAATTTTTTTACTGACAGATTTTGGTATATAAAGGTATTTTTTCGGATGAAGTCTTCAGGTGTTACGCCTGTAATCTTTAGTTCTCCTTGGTCCAAACGAGCGGCTACATTAGACGTAATATGTGGGTTTGGGGTCTGTGGACGAATCGTCTTTGTATGAAGTGGTGTTTCAAGAAAATAGTTTTTCCTAAACGTTCGGACTTAGAAATTCTATTTAAACAGGGAAAATATGGCCTTTATTTTTTTTTCTTGCAGTATAAAAGTTAAAAAAAAAATTGGAATTTTATATTTGATTTTTCGGATCATTTTTGGGTTACTTGTAATTATATTTTTCATTTACATATACGAGATGCATTATTTTAATTTTGATAGTTACACCACATAGAGAAAATGATTTATCTTACTTAACTATGTTTCAAAGACTATTTAGGGGCGCCAGGCTAGCTCAGGGGATCCGTACGGGTCTCGCAATCCAGACGCCGCGGGTTCAAATCCCGCCCAGGTCAATCTTTTATTTATAATATAGAAGCCTATCCTGAGCAATGGATGTTAGAATGGGAAGGCAACCTCTAGTTAGCCCCTCCCTCCATGACCCTAAGTGGTTCAAAGGGAGGCTATTACATAAAAAAAAAACAACAAAAAAAACAAAACAAAAAAAAACATTTAGAATAGAAAATATATCCGTTCTTAACACTGCCCTACACAAAGTTACATACAATTTTAAGTATAATTATGCAATTTAGTGAAAAGTCAGAGATCAGCAAGTTAAAGGTCAACCAATCAACAGCAAACTTAACTTACGTATGTATTACTTAGCAAGGCAAAATTAAATCAAAACAAAATTTTTTTCACTTATTTACATTTCATATGAAATATTATACAAGTATAATTTAACCATATGAAATTATTTCCATAAACTTTTGACCATATTTAACAAATTTATTATTAGCATACCAGGCCCGGATAGCAGGAGATCCAGGTTCGATTCCTGGCGAGGACAGATAGATTTTTTTATTCTGTTCCCTCTCACGAATTGTTTATAATTTACGTGGGATAAAAAAACCACAACCAAAATAAAAATTTATTTATAGTTCACTTCGTTAATTATTCGAAATATGCGAAATTTTCTTGCTTTATCTCAGAAGGATTTACAAACTGTAATTGTAAATAGTTTTTATTTATTCTCTGTCAAGTGTATGAATACTGTTTTATGTCAGCAAAATTTTAATAAAATATTAATGTAACATAAAAGAAACAAAAGAAACAATAAAAAAAACTAAAGAAACAATAAAAAAAACTAAAGAAAAATATAAAATGATATTTTCAAAACATTAATGATTTGTTTAATAATAATTGAAATAATTATAAAGGATATTTTATTTAATTATAAATGAAAATATAACTAGAGTCACGTGTGTAAAGTAAAATCTTTTGTTGAAAATGCTTAAATGTTAGAACAAGGCTTAAAAATAAATTTTGTATGTTATACATTTTTGAAAATCTAAAATAAACAAAACAAAACAAAACAAAAAAATACAAATTAAGTGAAAATTGGTGGAAAAATCTAACTGTCACTTTTCTCTTCAGATATTGGTTATCCATTCATTCAAAAATAGATGTTAATCAAGACAGGTATTTTTAATTCTTATTTATGAAAAAAAAAACTATATTCTATCTATTTATTTTGTAAAACATTTCAAAAAATAAAGTTTATATTGATTTACTCTTGGTGATAGTTTATTATACCAGAGTTATAGAGTCCAAATTTAAGAAATTTTCGTGAGAGCTATTTGTACCAAACGCTTTTGTTAATATTTTATTTTTTCAGCTATTTCTGACTGAAAATCATTTATTATATTTATATTGGTCAGGTTGTTCGCGGAAAAATAAAATAAAAATGAATTATTAAATAACAACTTACAAAGCAAGAAGTGTTTAATTTGCCTGAATCCCAAAATAAATAGATTGGGGAGTAAGGTACATTTGATGATTACAGAAAAGCCACAGCAAGTGTTATCCTGATTTTAGAGGATTCCCATGTTGAGAGACATGATAAGATTTATGATTTTCATGATAGACAGACTCCTGAGAGTTTCTTTGTCTGTAGAATATTATAACAGATAGCTGAACTAGATTATGTATTTAGCGATAAGAAATATGTCTATAAGAATATAGTTGATACTCTCCATAAGAAAATGATAAAAAAATGGATTAAGTGGGAGATGCAAGATAATACGGAAAGTAGCAAACGTGCAAAACAGATTTATCCTGCTAGTATTCCCAATATATGACGAATTTTCGAGAATATGAGAAATATATAAAAGGAAAATTGTATTTCTGCCATTTATAAAAGCAAAGGATCATAAATCATTTACCATATGACGTTCCATTTTGTGTGGACAAACATGACATCCTCTGAAACCCAAAATTAAAGAGCACTGTTCTATAGCAATGCCCCAATGATATGTAAACCTCTAAACTCAAAATGTATATTTTATCATTAAACTAATCTTTGTTCAACTTCACTGCTAAGTAGACTAAATATTGTACTTACTGCAGCTAAACGACATTTTATACCGGTGCTTGGAATTTCAGGCAATGCACCATACATATTCATCTGATTGCACTCTATAAGGAAACCAGATTCTCATTTAAAAATGAAATTAGAAATTTCATTTAAATAATAAATAATATCGGAATAAAAACAGTTAAATTAAAATTTACGGTAAAGATGAACCTCCACCCCTGATTGTTTCATTTCACTTTGTAAATCCTAATTATTTTTCTAAGATGATTTTAGTTGGGGTTCGGTCAAGGTAGATCCAAAAAACACAAATTTAAAAAATGTATTTTTTAATAAAGGATTATCTGCCAACGTTTCTACCTCCCACGGGTGTAAGAGAAAATTTATACTTTAGTCATGGAAATGTGAACTTAGGGACAGGACGTCCTCTCTCATCTTCATGATAGGTAGGTGTGGCAAATTACTGCTTTAATGATATTTCAATTTTTTTTCTTGTCAATTAGTTGTTTGTTTGCATGTTTTTTTCAANTATATATATATAACGTTTTACCGTACTAAGCTGTATACCCTTGCAAAGTGCCGAATTCCATAGGAACAGGATATGACTCTTTCCAAAAGGGTAAAAATCCAAAATTGCTAGGCATGGAGTTTGTTGCACGAAGCGACCTGTCGAGTTATACCTATAACTTAAGTGCCAAAGTCTAAATTTTATCTCTCGCCATTCTCATCTAGACGTAATATAAATAAAAGCAAGGGTTTTTTTTATTTATTAATTTATTCAAACTTTATATAATGTATTTTATGCATCAAAAAGCGTAATATCTTCTTAGTGTAACGAAAAAAAAAATGTGAAGAATAAAATTTTATAACATTTATTCTTTATAATATTTTAAAGGAATAAAATTTTTAGAAAGACATTCAAGAACCAAATTATGTCAAATTTTGGGCAAGCCCTTTTATTTTTACAATATAGAAATCAAATTCGGTATTCCTCCCACACACTCATGCTCATGCATACAATTTTTAGCGGAATTTACTTCAAGTTCCCCTATGTGGGATCCTTAAAGATCCGTTAAAATTTTACAATTCAAAATTCCCCGATAGGATTGTAGTGAAGAGGAAACAAGGACATGGATTGCAAGAGAAAAGCCTTCAAGTTGAGGGATTATCCGACAGGGGAAGACGTGTTCCAGCAAAGATCCTGCCGTTCCAGAAACAGATAACGGGTCAGTACAGCCTGAGGTCGGCTCGGAAAGAAGTCACAGTAAGCATGTATTTGGGGTCCTAGCAGATTTCCCACAGTGGAATCAAGATATTCACGTAGGTACCACGATGAGGCTTCTCGACGAATCTCTATCCATATAAACTGGAGAAGATAAAAACATGGTTCGTTAAAAATTATATAGATTTTTTTTTTTTGTTAGCGTAGCTATAGCATCCACAATTTATAATATAATTTAAAAAAAAAATTGGTATATGCGCTTCCATTTGCAAACCATTGCATGGGTATAGAGGAGATCCTAAATTTAAATTTTAATATCATTGTTACTATTTGCATTATGAAAAAAATGTACGTAACGAAATAGGTATATATGTATATACCGCATATTACTAAAAGTGTGAGAATTATCAGGAATTTGGACTTGTCAGTTGACGAATTAAAAATTCATTTGTAACCAAAAAAGTTATTATTTTAGCCAATATTTCGGCCTGAATTTCAGGAATTCATCAGGGCAAAGATGGGAAGAGAGAGAAGTAATTTTATAACATATCTGCACCATTAAATTTTAAAGAAAAACGCATATTAAGAGATATTTAACAATGCTTCTTTGAGTTTTGGGCAGGATTTCAATTTTTTTAAATATAGAAACCTTTTTTAGTATTTAGACTTTTTATAGCAAGCCCTTCAATAATTTAATTTTTGGTAGTAATAGGATAAGGGGAGGGGGCATTATGAGGAAGATCACTGTTTATAATAATAATAGTTTCGTTGTTATAATAATTTCGATAAACATTATGGCTAATAAGAAGTGTTGTAGGTGTAACATGTATTTTGCTAATTTTAATATATTCTAGATTTTTTACGAAAAAAAACCAAAAACTTATAAAAGTTCTACAATACGATAGGTGATCGCTTCCCCCACTCTACCTTCTCGGTTAGTTCTTTAATTTTTTTTTACGCCCACTGTTCTCTTAGTCCCATATTTCCTCATTTACTCTTATAAATATCCACCTATGATAGGAAATCTGCTTAAATTACGCAGCTTATGCGTGACCGACTTATATCTTATAAATTATGGCTTTTATTCAAAAATAAAATATAATTAATTTTGGCATTAAGGTTTTCTAAAAGTTTTGAAATATGTTTTCTAATATGTTACTTTAAAGTTTTTACTCCTGATTTTTTTTTTTTTTTTTTTGTAGGATTTTAAAA
>KZ806922.1:403794-426773 GCA_000696205.2 Oncopeltus fasciatus | reverse complement strand
AAAAAAAAAAAAAAAAAAAAAAAAAAAAAAAAAAAAAAAAAAAAAAAAAAAAAAAAAAAAAAAAAAAAGTGAGTAATTTGAGGCACCGAAAATTCCATCCTGAACTCAGAAATTGTTGGTTACCGTGTGTTCAAAGTTTCACGTATAATTTCTTTATGGATGCGCGCAGAACCCATAACCTGTTCATGTATGATGAACCATGATTCTTATAGACGACGAATTCTGTCGGGTGGAGCTCCATTGCGAGTTTCTTGTTAAGCATAAATAAATGGTCACAAATTACGTTCCGTTTAGTGCAAAACTTTATCACAATAAAAAAGAAACAGATGCTTAACTATTAGTAGTCAGCTTTGCACTACGTAATTTATTTCTTTTTTTCAGGAGTGGTCAGCTTTGCACTACGTAATTTATTTCTTTTTTTCGGTTTTAACACGTGGAAATACATTAAAATCAGCTGATTTCAACCCCGAAACAAAAACTTTGTTGTTCAGTGTAATCCAATAATCTGATATTAAATCAAAGGTTGGTTTTAAGGTCCTTTCATTTCAAAGGTAAAATCGTCCTTCCATTTCAAAAGTAAAATAGTCACCTTACTTTCTTTTTTTCAGGAGTGGTCAGCTTTGCACTACGTAAAATATTTCTTTTTTTCGGTTTTAACACGTGGAAATACATTAAAATCAGCTGATTTCAACCCCGAAACAAAAACTTTGTTGTTCAGTGCACTGGATGCACCTCGATAGAAGACTGTCCCTGTTGACCTAAAGTTTGAGGTGACAGTGGACGCCGTACCCCGCGGTATAACGAGAGTCTTCAAACGTGATGTGATGTAGTCTTTCTCTCGTATGAAGAAGGGGGTTATGCCGGTTTCTGCTAGGTACGGGACTGGTGCATTAGGAACCAATTGATGTTCTGATCCCGACAAGACGGACGACAACTCATTTACAGAATATGCCTGGTGACAGGGGCAATATTTTGCAAAAGAGCCGCAGTATAAATGAGCAAATAATGGCGCTGTATGTATGAACCATGGTATATAACTATCCGCACCACATTTAGTTCCTCCTCAAAGTCAGAGAAAATTTAACTTGGCTTGTCACTTTTGTTTTAAGTATTTAATGTGATTTCCCCAAGTTAATATTTTGCCAAAGATTAGACAAAGAAACTTACAAGATTGCAGACATTGTGGCTCGGTAGTATTTCTCACGCGGGAGAAATGTAGACGTTTCAAGAGTTATCAAACAACATCCAATACTTCGTACTTTGCGTATATTTTTCTCTGCTTGCCGAGAGCTTTCAAAATCAAAATTATTTCTGTCAACTGAGTTCAGTCACGCATCACTAATGTACAAAATAATTGTATTCGGTGCATAAACGTATCTATCTTATAATGAGCACTATATTATCCTATGGAAGTTAATTTATTTCCGGACTCATACACATTCATCCTATAAATAAAATTGCTTTCCGTCTTCCTTTTTGCTCTCATTGTGAAGCAGAACGAATGAATGACCCCCCCCCCCCCACGGTATGTTCCGACACTTCTATGTGCTCTGGATCTTATCTGCAGGAAGTCACTTAGGAATATAATGTCCAACGTCCCCACTTCCTGCAGATCAGTGCGCTGCTGAAGACACCCAGGATTGTCTCCAGCTATATCTCTAGAGCCTCCAGAACAATCATCCGTCTTCCTTTTTGCTCTCATTGTGAAGCAGAGCGACTGAATGACACCCCCCCTCCCACGGTATGTCTCACCGCCTCTATGAGACTTCTAAATTAGCTATTTTGCGAGTTTCTGAGCTGCTTTTGGTACAGTTTCTTTCTATCTATCCAATACAAGACCATAACTCTTCACCTGTCTGTATTGGATCATTTAAATGGCTAAGGTTGGTACTGAGGCTCAGTATAAGCTCCACCTAGCCAGTGTTTTCTCAGCGTTCGTTCCCTATTTTTTCAGAAAGTGAGTCTATGTAGGGGACACAACTATTTAGCTTTCTTTTTCTCTCTATTTCTGTGTCTATTTTTTAAAATATATCCATACATTTTCATTTGAATCCCTTATTTTTTACTATTTGTTTTATAATATTAAGGTCATTCAGATATGCCTCATTAGCTAAAGAATGAAATCGGTAAATGTAATATATATTCAGTTACCATCGTTATCGGATGCTTGAATGATGCTGCGTCTATTATATATGTCTGGGTGGGTTTGTGGAAAGTCGAATAATTAAAATTTTGTCCATGACTTATAGTCAAGTCTAAATAATTAAATTAGCAATTTGTCATTAATTTTAAAATATTTTTCGTCAAAAACAAGTTGAGCAATTCTTTTGAAATTAATGGATTTTAACCTTTATCAAGGATTTGATAACTCAGCTATGAGTTTCCCATAATTCACCTGTATTCAGTAGAGTTAATCTATTGCAATCTAAAGAACATCCTCGACGAAAGATATTGAGTTATATATATGATATTACCATAACTTATTATTGTTTGAGAAGTCGCATTTCCAATACGGACTTTGAACTTGCGGTCGATCAAAAATTGTTGAATAAATAGTTGGAAGATATCCTCTGAAACCCTGTTCCTGAATCGTCTTAAGAACCTCGTGGCACCAAACCCGTTAATAAGCGGCCCTGAGCATTGAGGAAAAATCCTTGTTGTTTCTTTATAAACGTAATCTGCTTCTATTTAGAGCAAGTGGTCATTCATTGATCTCTCTTTTCTATATCCTCAATGGTCTCGCATTATTTTTTTTTAAAGCAGCCATACTAACATCTTATTCGTGTTCTTCATATGGGGATTGCCGAATTGACGTGGTATAATCCAAAATGTGGGCATTTAAAACGTTACACATAGTGTGAACGAACGAGCACAACGGCATGTTTCTTGAAATACGGGGATCTAACCCAGACAATTCATTATAAATAGCATCAATAAAACTGATGTATCCACTATGTTGAAAATTTTGGCTGAAAGTTTCTTTCAGCGGTACTGACGCCTGGTAGTGGTCGAAATCATACTTTATTTCGGTTTCTTTCTTTGCAGTAAAATGTGGAACAGATTCAGATTCTGTGTTTCTACCTACCGGAATGTTAGTCTTCGGTTCTTGTCCCTCCACGCTTTGGTGCGTGCAGATGGACCTTTACTTTTGCGGGGCATTAAATCTTCTTCCCTTCTATATTCACTCTGATCGGCTCAGTCTAATCCTTCCTGCGAATGTTCGTATGCTCTTTGCAGTAAAATCTGGAACAGCTTCAGATTCTGTGTTTCTACCTACCGGAATGTTAGTCTTCGGTTCTTGTCCCTATACGCTTTGGTGCGTGCAATAATTGGTATTCCCACCTCTAGCTCTGATAATTGCTTCCATTCTCCTGCCCATTACAGCGACCAGGACTCTTACATGTTGTTCTGGGATGTTGTTCCACTCTTCCACTAACATTTCCCTTAAATCTGCCAAATTTTGTGGGTCTCGGGCGCGGACACGTATTCCAAGCATGTCCCATACATGCTCTATTGGGTTCATATCTGGACTTCTGGGTGGCCAAACCATAACGTCAATTTCTTCTTGTCTGAGGAAATTTTGCACTGATCGAGCAACGTGAGGTCGGGCATTATCGTGCATAAAAATAAAGTTACCTGCGATATTTCTGGCGAAAGGTATTACATGTGGCTCAAGTACCTCCCTAATGTACCTGTCAGCAGTTATAGAGCCACGGTTCACAAGAACCAACTCTGTACGGGAGTTTAAATTTATGCCCCCCCACACCATCACTGACCCACCACCAAACGCAACCCTTGGAGAAAAAGTGCATGGAGCATACCTCTCTCCCCGCCTTCGCCATACCTTTTCCCGTCCATCTGGAGATCGGAGACAGAATCTTGACTCATCGCTGAATAATACGAGGCTCCAATCTTCCTGAGTCCAGTTTAGGTGCTCCCGAGCAAACCTCAAGCGCTCAACCCGGTGTTCCCTGGAGAGAAGAGGTCCAGTAGCTGAAGGATGGGAGGTCAATCCATAATCGTTGAGTCGTCTTCTCACGGTTCGCTCTGAAATTTGCACATTCCTGAACCTCTGGAGGAGACCACGCAGACTGTTACCAGTTGATCGGCGATCCCGAAGAGCATGCAGTTGCAAAAATCTCTCGTCACGGTGGGAAGTTGACCTCGGACGGCCTTGTCCGACTCTTCTTGTATGCCCTCCAGTTCGACGGTGCCTATTAAGCACCCTGGACACTACGGATTGTGACCGCTGGAGCCGTTGCGCAATATGCCTTTGAGAAAACCCTTCTTCACTCAAAGCAACAGCACGAATTGATTCCTCTTCGGTCAATGCTCTTCTGTTGGCCATCACAACGTTCTTACTAAACTCACAAGTAAAAACTAAAGTCTCTTAAATGTTAGAAAATCTTCAATAAGATGAATCTTTGCTAACAACTGACCATTTACTGATAGGAAGAAAGAAAAGAAGTGGATTAACTGACCCTTTTCTCCATAAACGGGTGGGAATATAAACAGGTACAGGATTAACTGGATAAGATACAACACAAAGTCCAGTCTGGGGCAATGGAATTTCTATTTTCATCTCTTATGTAATAATAATATAAATAATTTTAAGTGATCCTTTAATTTTGTCCTGATCTCTCTTTTCTATATCCTCAATGGTCTCGCATTATTTTTTTTTAAAGCAGCCATACTAACATCTTATCCGTGTTCTTCATATGGGGGGGATTGCCGAATTGACGTGGTATAATCCAAAATGTGGGCATTTAAAACGTTACACATAGTGTGAACGAACGAGCACAACGGCATGTTTCTTGAAATACGGGGATTTAACCCAGACAATTCATTATAAATAGCATCAATAAGACTGATGTATCCACTATGTTGAAAATTTTGGCTGAAAGTTTCTTTCAGCGATACTGGCGCCTGGTAGTGGTCGAAATCATACTTTATTTCGGTTTCTTTCTTTGCAGTAAAATCTGACTCTTATACAGCCTTATAAATAGGCGCTCACAATAGAAAACAAACTGACTGTCAAACATCACAACTTTAATATTAATTTCGTCCAAGATCTCATCTCCACCCGCTTCAAGCTCTTCTACAGCACAACTACAATTTCACCCAAATCCACATGCCCAATCCCTGTCGTCGAACTCCAATCCTTACAATCCTCACCGGCGACTGAAACGGAGATGGCCTCGTGACCTCCTGGACCTTAATGCCTAAACTTATTAAGAGTGGGGTCGATGGGCCCCTTATTTTTATAGACTTAAAAGTTTTAAAGATAAACATTTAACCTTATTCCTATTAATTATCATAATAAGATTAAAGATTAGGCGTACGGTTGCCTTTTGGATTAGTCGTCTTAATTTTACATTTTGTACCTACTTGTTTGTTACACTCCCTTTCAGGACTGACACCCAAGTAGAAGGTTGGAGAAGCGATCTCGATTATCGTCTGGACACTCCAGGCACCAGAAAATAGGTGGGGAGGGGGAGAAGAGTGGGGTTGAGTAAGGAAGTTGGTGTGGTGGAGGGGTAGGGTTATACCTCAACGATGCCTGGAGGGTGGCTAAGCACTGCTGAAGAGAATGGGATTCCTCCTCTAAGAAAGCAGGGGGGGGGGGGGGGGGTAGTCTCAAGATTAAAGGCGAAGCAGGCTCGTTCCCAATGAAACCCAGAGCGATTTCACATCGGTCTACATAGGCAAGGAGCTCCAGTATCATCTGCTACTAAATTCTTTGGTATATTGTGTGGAATATGATCTATCACGGGTTAACATTAATTTAGTCAAATTTCTTTATTTTTAATGGATTTTGACTGGAATTTTAATTGCTGTTCTTATTTTTATTGGTATTTTAATAAAATTTATGTTTTATAAGAACTATATTAAGTATATCATACTTAATTTTTTAAGAACTGTTTTAGTAGTTAATTTTTTAAAAAGTTTTAACTGATAATTTGATTTTTTAATTGGAAATTGCCACCCTCCTGACCAACCCTCGCTTCATGTGTAATAATAACCTGTGACAATACACCTGAGGGTNCTGTGTTAAACTGTTATTTATTATATTTATTTTAAAATTTTTATTTGTACGATAATGCTTTATGTCAATAGAGTACTGAAGATGAGGCGTGGGCTTTGAAAGCTCTCTGCATTTAAAAAAACTAATTTGTTTGTGAATATTTCTCATTTATTTCATGCACTGATTGAGTATTCCACCAGCCAGCAATTTCTACATAGTTACTTCTATTTGGACAATAACAGAAGATTTGATAAAAATGATAAATATTTTGTATATTCTGTTTATATTATAAAATATATGGTTTATAAGAACCATATTAAGCATAACATTTTTATTTGTACGGAAATGATTTATGTCAATGGAGTATTGAAGATGAGGAATGAGCCTTGAAAGCTCTCTGCATTTAAAAAAAATAAATTTGGTTATGCCCATATCTCATTTATTCCACACACTCATTGAGAACCTTCACCAGCCAGCAATTTCTACAGAAATATGACTGTTTCTACTATTTGAACAATAACACAAGATTTAATATAAACAAATTTTTTTTTGTTAAACATAGGGTTTCAAAATGATTATTAAGAGATCATTAATGTTTTAAAAAAAAATAAAATAAAATAAAAGAATTACCAGGAACAGGGATTAGAAATGGATGTGCGCTATATTGTACAATTGCAGATAACAATTTTTATATTATATTTATTATTTTGAAAACAACTTATTTTTTCAGTTAATTTTGTTTGTTACCTTCTTATTCCTGGTATATTCTTATTAAAACCCAAAAGTTTTGGACAAAAACTACCAGAATATCAATAAATAACACTCTAAGCAATCTTGATCATTGACAATACTCTATCACACTCGGCAAATCAGACAATTTCCAACAGAAGATCAGGATTCTTTAGAGACGTTAAATAGAACATAATGAAAACTAATGACTTCTTATTACTGCGTTTTCTTTTTAAAAATTATTAATAGATCATGTTTTATAAGGGTAGAATTTTCATTCACTTCAGAACTCTTCTGTTCTAAACTTATCAGAAGGTCTGCTCTTAGGTCATAGACAGCATTAAATAAGGGATATAACAAAGACTTTAAACTTCAGCCCTTAAGTATCTCAATAATTATCAGATCCCTAGAACAAAATGCTTAAATGAAATTAGAGTAATTAAGTTTCTGACATGATTCAGGTTCTAATCTATTAACTAGGTAGAACAACCAGCTTGAACTACCTGATACATAGATATTTTTATGGACATATGATTTTTGCATTAGAATTTTTTCTATGTTCTTACGATACACCCTAGATAATAGTCCAGGGGTGATGTTGGCAGATGATGTCTTGCCAAGCCAAATGTAAGAAATACGTTAAATTACTAGGATTTTATGTTTTCTGGATAGGATTCTTGCCTCACACTCTTATCACCTTATCAAGCATCCAGTTTCTTCCACCTCACTATGCCTTTCAGATTAATAAAAATAATAAATCAATAAATTTAATAACTACATCTTAAAATGTGTGTGTAATGCTGGCAAAAGATAAAAGGTAGTATTGTATCCTGCAATAATCAATTATCTAGTAAAAAGTCAGAGTAATGCATATTCTGAGACGTCAACCTTCTGGTTGGATTGAAAAAATATGCAAGCATCAATGAAAGAAATTATTAATTTATTTTGTTGTGAACCAGAAAATAAAGTTAGTGAGAAAGATAAAAGGTTGTAAGAAGCTTTCAATCTTTTCCTGTTTGGAGCAGGCATATTAAATTTTTTAATGAGCATTTCTGAATGCTGCTTTTTCAATCAATATTTACAAATCATTTATCCAAAGAAACTATGTGCCAGTGTCCTTAAACGAATATTTATAAATTAGAATTATACTGTAAATTACAAGGTGGATCTTCAGAAAGAGGCATGCAAGTAGCTTTGTCACTAAATTGACAAGCCACTACTTTACTCTCTTCCGCAATATCTTGAACCCCTAAGGTAGTTTCTGTTTAGGCTTAACTAATATTGATATTTCTGCTATGTTTATGAGATTACATAGCTGAAATTTTGTTGTAGCAGTGTTTATTCTCTGGTCTTAAACATCTCAAAATTTTTGAATAAGTCTCACTTCTGAGTATGGGAATACTTCTTGTAATATATGGATACATTAAATGGCCTTGAACTTCATGGATGATTTTCTGTAACAGAGTGTAAAAGAAATATCTCCAGAGTGGAGGGATTCAGTAAATACCATTTATTCATATTTCATTAATTAATGAACTAATTATCCTACATATATGTGCATGTGTGATATTTGTATATCATATAAACATTATTTGTAAACATTCAAATAGAGCCTTCTATTTCTAGAGGCTATTCTAGCCTCTGATGAAGGCTAACATTATAATACAACTTGGGTATAAAGAATTAAAAACCTTATTTTATTCTAAAACTAATTTATATCTTAAACCAGATGGACTACTTAGGCAAAAATCATCAACTAATTCCTAACCTAATCTGACAAATCATACTAATTTCACCTATTACTGGTTTGTCGTATGATGATATTTAAAAATTGAAATAGTATTTGGTCCAACTTATCAGCCTTGAAATAAGATTAAAAAATATACTTACCACTATAAACACTCTCATTCTCAGTTGTTTTCATGTCCTGTTCACCCCCTTCAGCCGATGGTAATCGGGATTCTTCTTTTTCCTGCACATTTCCTTCCTTAGAAGTACTAACCCTTTCACTAGTAGGAATTGTAAGCTGTGCATTGTCTCGACTAGACTGCTTTTTAGAAGTAGAATTAGATTTTTGGCTTACTGCATGGCCACGATCTCGTTTATTTGTTGAATCCCATTTAGGGAATTGACTTTCCCTTCTTCCAAGAGGAAGATAATTCTTATCAAAATGTGAGACCCAAGATGGTCCAGGCATTTGCCTTTCTATTCTTTCTGACAAAAGAAATTTTTTAAAAAGATCCTTTCTTACAGTAGGAAAATCAGATATTCTATTTTCTTGCCTATTTTTAAATGGTTCATTTATGTTATCCTTTGCATTTGGTCAGAAAACTTTTCCCTGTCAATACTTGACTTATACTTTTCTGCTCTCCAAGATTCTAGAGAATCTTCCAATGAATGTCCTGTCATTTCAGGGTATTGATAATCTCTATAATAATAACTATCTCTGTTACCAAAATATGATTGGTCCATTTTCTTTAAATAAAATTACTGTCGAACACTCATAGGATCACTTTCATACCTAAGGTGTCTTGGTTTTCTTTCAATAAAATCTGTTTCATTCTGATAGGATCTTTGTCTTCTTTCAATAAAATCTGCTTCACAATGGTACAACATAAGACTTTTTTTAATGAAATCACCTTTATCTTAATAGGGTCTGAGTCTTCTGTCATGATCACTGTATGGTGCTTTGTCAGGGAAAAGATTCATGGGGCCTCAGTGACCATATTCCCTAGAATTTCTTGACGTTATTTGCCTATCCAGGCAAATAACGTCAAGAAATTCTAGGGAGAGAATCTTTGAGGAGAGTTAACTCTTTCCATGACAGGTCTTTCATAGAATTCTTTAGATGATCTATCTGGAGAAAAGCCTCTTTTATTTATCCAAGGAGAATAAGCTCTCCTTCCTGGTATAGATCTATCCCAACCAATAGTAGAACTGGAAGATTCATACTCAATTCGACATCTTTTTGGGTCAGGACTTGGTGATAATTCTCTTCTCTCATGTTTCCACCTCTCTAAATCAAATGAATCTCTGTCATATTTATAAGGACGATAAGTTTGATTATTTTCATAGTCTTCTCTATTGTAGCGATAACGTTCAGGAGAAAACTGTTTTGAATCTCTGCCTCTAAGACTAGATCTTTCTTCAATGAAACTGAAATTTGAGGCGAATTTCTCATACTGGTCTAAAAATTGAAACCTTCTAATATCACCAAACTTAGGATCAAACTGTAAAAGAGGATTTGATCGTTTAGATAATACTCCCCATGGGTTAGCTGGATATCTTAAGTATTTTTCAGCAAGATTATCCCCAAATAGCCTTGATTTAAATTTTGAATAAGTTTTCCCAAACCAGAAATAGTGTAAATTTGCCTAGAGTTATGATCACCAGAATTAGCAACATTACGGGAAGGTCCAGGGTATTCAGTGGGAGATGTAGAATATTTATTTAAATTAGAAACATATGATTTATGATGATATGATGATTTATTAAATAATTCTTTTCCTGCATAATGGTCTGATATTGCCTGTAGACTTGAATATGTGGAATTTTTCATTCTTAAATCACAGTCAACAGAAAGTATGCTAGGAGGAAAAGAATTTGGAAAATACATGACATCAAATTGATTATGATGTACATTGTACGAAAGTGGCATATTAATGCCTGCATGTGGGTAATGGTATGGACTACAAGAGATATATGGCATGTTAGCTAACCGATTATCTTCATCATATTCTTTTCTTCAAGAACTAGTGGCAATCTAGGATCAATTTGAGTTGTTATTTCTTTTACTTTATTGATATATTTTTTCTGCCCAGAGGAATCTACAAATTGTTCCCATCCAGGTGGAAGCCCTGAAACAACATAAAATAACTTAAAATGAGCATTAATCTTATCATCTCATAACTTTTTATGTTTTAACATTTTACCAGACAGTTGGTCCATATAAACTGTGCTTAAATTTAAGATTGAGAGTTCAGTAATTGAGAGTTTGAAGGGAGTAAGAGATACAGAAGCCAAAAAATATCTTGATAAGCTTTTAAAAAGAAAGGTGGGTGCTAAATAAATAAAATCAGGTAGGAGGTTAATGGGGTGAATATGAAGGACAGCCTGTTTAGAAAGATGTTTATTAGTATTCAAGGGGAAGCCTTACTGGAAGTCGGAAAACTGTATTTCTCGCCACTATGCTGAGTGAAGGTATTTTCATGGGGGTAGCTAGGCTCTTTTCATTGAGAGCTCTCAAAATTACAGGAGAGTGGGAAAATAGACTTCACACCTTTCCAAGCACTTGTGGCATAAATTTTGGTTTTTCCCATTGAAATTTGGCATTTCCAATTTATATGCAAGAAGAAAGACTTTATTCTTTTATATACATTTGTTGAGGAGTATACTGCACTACTAGGAGCAGTTTACCTAACACACTAAGTGTGATTTAAAAAAAATATAAAAATCTCATAGCTTCAACAGAAACATTTAATTCAGAAGGTTAGGAATTTTATAGATTGCTCAGTTTATGTCATGACTTATCATGATGCTTATTTTACTGACACACTAGTCAGTCATGAACATTTGATCCAGGTGACAACACGTCCCCTCTCGCCTTCATGATAACCCTGAAGATGGCTTATAATATAAGCCAAAAGGTAAGCAGATAATAAAAAATACATTTAAAAAAAAATTTTTTTTTTTGATAAATTTTAACTGAACCCCAACATATTCTCTGCTAATGATTTTGATGACCAAATATTCTCCATTTGTTTACTTATTTTGAATAGTAAGATAAATTATTGGTTCTAATCAGATTCCATGGAAATATCTATTTTGATATTAGCTAAATCCTTTTCTGATTGAATATTTTAGATAAGGAGGTAATTCCCATATCTAGATTTATCTGTAGTTTTAGCCAATCCTTCCATTAGGATTATTCATAATCCTCCGTCCTCATCTTGCCTACTGTTAATAACTTGGTCTACAGGAATTGCTCTTTATCCAGGAAGGCTTTTCTGTTGGGGCACAGACTTGAATAAGTTTAACTTTATAACTGTAAATTAGCAACATAAATTATTTTTGTTGAAACCAGTTTTAACTTATGTTAAGTGTTTCCTTCAACCTTGTAATCAACTTTGATTGAAGTTGGAAATTAACTTTGTCATATCCATAAACAAGAAGACTTCCCATACATTATAAGGCTATAGTGTCATAAGGTGTCCATTAGTATATGTGATAATAATGCAAACATATGTTTATAAATGAAAATGAGGTTGTCAATGGAAAAAGATCGCACCCTGGAGCAATAAAAGTTTGACCCTAGATAGCAAACAAATAATCACTTGTCTGCCTTTTAAATTATCAAAGGAAAAGCAAAGGAGGGGAATAAGTGTTTAATTCAAATTGATGATGGACTAAGAGCTTTATGGATAAATCTATTAGGGGCAAGGTTTACCCACCTCCTATCATCATAATAAAATCTTTCCACATCAACCAAGGATAAATAAAAAGTGTAGAATCCAAGAGATTTACCATGAAGAAAATGAATAAAAAAGAGGGACAGCAACAGCCCACCATCTCTTATATCTTTATTGGAAGAAATTTTTCAAATCAGACAAAGAAGAACTGTAGGCCCATAAATTTTAGTTAGTGACTAAAACAACATTGCGCTATGCAAAATATAAATCCTTGATGCAACAGGCCACTACTAAATGGAAATCAGAGCTTTGTTTGAGTGAAAGACACATTGCTCTTTAGGAAGACAAAAAAAAAAAAAAAACTACAAAAACTATATTTCCAGTTAACTTTCTTGTGAGAAGATTTGAAGTTTTTGGCAAGAAACAGGAACACATGGAGATCCAAAGTTGATGTAGAACCCCTGATACTACAAGACTACTAAATATAACATTTCTTTCTTATTTGATAAGAATCTATGAATGACAAAATAAATTAGACCTTCTTTTAGAAGGAGCCGTATTACTTGGTTGATGTCCAGTAAAATATTTGTTATGATTATGCAAAAAAGGAAACACACTATAATCAACCCAGTGGGTTATAATTTAAATGGAGAACAAACAAAAATTCTATAATTGAGTCAAAACAGTATGATGAGTATAACACACATCTCATATCTAATGACACACAATGTACATTAAAATAAATGTCATGTTTAACCAAACAACACAAAATAATGATAAAAATATTGATTATAAGATGTTTGACACAACTAACAATGACATATTATTAATTATAAATCAAAACAGAGATAAATATTCAAAAAGAAGCTAAATACCTGCAACAACTCTTTTTCTTTTCCCTGTGGATGGGTGAAACCACTGAGTTTTCTAGTTCGGTGGCTAAAGCAAAAATAACTAATTAGCACACAGCAAGTTCCAGCAAAACCTAGAACCATTTGAAAAAGGTTAGGTAAATTACTAAAATAATTATATGGAAATTTATCCATTAGGAAAATTTTAAACAATTTTCCATTGTTAATAAACAATATAATGGTAATAAAATATGGTATATCATAAGAACTAATTTATTCAATAATTCTAAATAAACTCTCATCCTCAAACAACGGAAATCAAAACAAACAATTGTTTATCAGATAAGAAAACTAGGGAAGTTTCTAAAGAAAGTAATGTTGATCCAAAGAGGTCTAAACATAGATATATAATGGATCGAAGTCATACTTTGGGTGATGCAACAAATTTCATTAATTATTCAAATGAGAGTCTATTCCATTATAATTAATAGAAGAAGAAATAACAATAAAATTTTCAAATTGAACATTTGTATAGTATTTCACAGTTTAAAGAAACTGTGAGTTCTTTCGTCCTTTTATAAAAAAAATTTTCAAGGGATCTGGCCCTAGGTTAATACATACATTTGCAGTGTTAGTGACATGTAAGTGCAGTATCAGCTCGAATTGTCTTGAGGATCACATCTAAACAGTGAGTAAAGCAAATTACTTTTGTAGCTGTTAAGGAGCACAGGGGACGTCAGGGAAAGACCTGTCCTGCCCCCACCTTGTCGCGCTAAGCTCTCATAGCCTTCCTTATCTCTCTGCCTGTAGGGTAGGAGGCTCCGTTCCAGACTCTTAACCCAGGTTATAGGTTCGGGACTCGGCCACTCTACTTTCTTTATTTTATTTTTTTTTCTTCTTTTATAAATTAATGAATAAATCATGGGAGGCAATCATTATCATCAGGTGATTGCTAGTGTAGGGCGAAAAGGGAAGCGTCGTGGTGCACACAAGACCCCTTCTAAAGATAAGAGGCGGCATTCCGCCCGTAGCTCTCCATTGAAGAGAGACCAACTACAAACACGCCCCTGCACCTCTCAAGGAGGACCATCACACCCCCCGCCAACGAAATGACAGATAGGAATGAAAACTTATCACCCTTTACTACAGTAAACCCTTTTCAGCTTCTTCAAAACATTACTGGAGAGGAGATGGAAACCACCACCTAACGTATACCCCGACCACCTCCCAAAAACGTATAAAACTTTTGCCTAATGTGCACTCAACTCGATAAGTGAGTTGGCTGCGGGAGATACACTTGTGTCAATCGTCAGCGTGACACTAAAATAATGCCAGATAGCCCAGACACCTACAGAGGTATAGTGAGCTATCTCAAAGAGAGAAACGCTTAGCACCACACTAACCAACTAAAGGAAGAGCGTGCAGTCAGGGTCGTCATTCGTCACCTCCACCACTCAACCTCTCCTGATTATATCAAAGAGGAGCTCACTGAACTTGGCTTTCGACTTTTTAGAACTCTCCTAGAAGAGTCACTTGACCTCGGAATCTCCTTAAAAACCTCTGACGAGCTGGATGATGGTGTCCATTTCTTTACTATAATGATTCAGCAATGTCTTTGGAAGGGTAACTTAAAACCCACCAGCATCTGCTACACTGTAAATTCAACTGAACCCCTACCTGATTACATTAAAAACCTCATACAAGCTTAACGTCAAGCTCGAGCCTTGTTCCAGAGGCACAGACATCCCTCAGACGTAGGAAGTTCAACCAGCAATCTCGTCTCGTAAAGCAAAACTAGGTGCTTTACGAAGTAAGGCATTTAATGACTACCTGTCTAGCCTCTCAATAGGAGACACATCTCTCTGGACTGCTACTCGCAGGATTCTGAAGTATCATAAACCTTCTGCCCCCTTACGTCGAGAAGATGGTTCCTGGGCCTCTTTCGACAAAGACAAGGCCCAAACGTTTGCCCAGCATCTAAAGCAAACTTTCACTCCTCATCCAGATACCGATAACTTGTCTAATAACGCGGAGGTTGAGAAATCACTGGATATACCATTACCAATGTCCTTACCGATTAAGGTAGTGACATCTTTGAGGCCAAGTACATTGTTACATATTATAATGATAAACCATCTGCCTAAGCGCAAAACATCCGGCTATGACCTTATCACCTGGCTAATACTTCGAAATCTACCCCAAAAGGCAATTGTTTTTCTTACTTACCTCTATAATTGTGCCCTTCGAACCACCCATTTTCCACTCTCTGGAAATTTTCTGCAATAATCCTATTTCCCAAACCCGGTGAACCTTCTTCTAACACATTATCCTATCGACCAATTAGCTTTTTTCCTTTACTATCCAAGGTATTTGAGAAAATTCTTTTAAAACAAATAATACCTATAATAATTTCCTTAAATATTCTTCCTTATCATCAGTTCGGCTTCCGATCCCATCATTCTACTACCCAGTTGGTGTTTCGCGTTGTAGACTTTATTTCCTTTTGTCTCGAGCGAAAAGAATTTTGTCTTGTTTCTTTGGTGTCACTCAAGTATTTCACCGAGTATGGTATATTGGACTATTATATAAGCTGAAGTCCACATTTCCAAGTACCATCTACATAATCCTCAAATCTTATCTTTCAAACCGTTTCTTTAGGGTCCAGCAAGAATCAGATTACTCCAAACACTACCCTGTGAAAGCGGGTGTTCCACAGGGCAGTGTGCTTGGACCCATCCTTTTTATCCTTTATACTGCAGACATTCCTATTCATCCTAATACTCTTTTAGCCCTCTTTGCAGATAACAAAGCGATCCTCTCCTTCCACCCTGATTCCAAAACCTCTTCTAAAATTTTACTTAACCACCTTGATGCTATTCAGCAGTGATGCAAAAAATAGAGAATTAAAATAAATGAGTCCAAATGCGTTCAAGTACATTTTCAACTAAGAAAAGATTCTCCTGATAATGTTACATAAAATAAAATCCCTATACCTCTCGCTGATTCAGTCTGTTACCTTGGGTTCCACCTTGACTCACGACTCAACTGGAATGAAAATACTAAAATCAAACGACAAGAACTCAACAGACGCCACGGACTCGTATACAGCCTTATAAATAGGCGCTCACAGCTCACATTAGAAAATAAACTGACCATCTACAAGACCATTATACGACCAATCTGAACCTACGGTGCAGAACTGTGGGGTGCCGCTAAGCCTTCCAATATCCAACGAATACAATCCTTTCAGTCCAAAATTCTCAGAATAATTTCTAACGCTCCATATTATGTGTCCAACTCTACCCTTCATCACGACTTTAATATTCCTTTTGTCAAAGACCTTATCTCCACCCGCTTCAAACTCTTCCATANAAATTTATTTATTGTATCCGTCATCAAATTACAAGATGTTAAGTAACAGAATGTAATAAATAAAGATTTATTTTTAAAAAAATATTTAGGAGAATTTCTTCCTTAATAAGCTTTTTCTCGATAAAATTTTGTAGAACCCTCTTGCTTTCTAAATATGAAAAACGAATTTGGAATACAGGTTTTTCATTGTAAACCATTGAAATAATTTATCTTTGGTTGAAAATGGATGAGAGAAAGAGTGGATTTATTGTATTCGTCATCAAATTACAAGATGTTAAGTAACAGAATGTAATAAATAAAGATTTATTTTTAAAAAAATATTTAGGAGAATTTCTTCCTTAATAAGCTTTTTCTCGATAAAATTTTGTAGAACCCTCTTGCTTTCTAAATATGAAAAACGAATTTGGAATACAGGTTTTTCATTGTAAACCATTGAAATAATTTATCTTTGGTTGAAAATGGATGAGAGAAAGAGTGGATTTTGAGGGAGATCAAAATTTAAAAAATATAAAAAACTCACTGTATTTAAATTATAATTGTCTAACGTTCTGTTCTATAATATTTTTATGAATAACCATTATTAAGAAAGAAATTTCCGAATGTAACTACGTTGCGTGATCGCTTCCTTCATTATATCTAGTCTATAGCAAACTTTAGTGCTTAACATATCTATTAAGCAAACCTAATCTCTACGAAACAGAACTGGGGGGAGATTGATGCTGAAACCACTACCTTCCATATTGGCAGGGTACCTTTCAACTTTGTCTGGAACATTCACAATGTTTGCTTGATGTGTGGTCAGCTCGATGGCTGAGTTGGCCGTGATCGTTACTCCTGCGTTAATAGACAAAATATTACAAGGAAGCACATCATGTGATGGGCTATGTAGCCCAGACACCTACAGAGATATTATCACCTCAAGGAAACCAATTCACAGCACCTAAAGAAACAACTCAAGGAGGAACGAGTTGCTAGAATTATGATTCGCCATCTTCATCATTCCATTCTCCCTGACAGCATTAAAGAGGAGCTTTTATCTACTTTGGTCTTCAGGTCAGAAACGCCATCAACATATTGAGAACTGGCCTGGCAAAGATGCTCCTCCCTTCTGTCCATGTTCTTAGGTAATATTTTACCCATAAACAACGTTGAAAACTCACAAGACATAGCAGAATAAGAGCGGAGAAAGTCCACCTTTTCAGATAAATTGCCCAATGCAGCAAATGCCAGCTATATTACAAAAAGATGCAGTGAGTAAAGAATGGACGGGATCATTTCACATTGGACTGTCACGAAGTTCACCTATTGTGTGCCTTTTGTGAAAAAAAAAAATCACCCGGCAAGACTGCCAGATCTATAACGATATGGAGTAGCATAATAAGCCAACCTGGAAAGAAGAAACAGTGCCAGGTTGGTCTCCAGCCCGAGGACCTCCTCCATCTTAACCAATGAACGCAAAGAAATGCGCCCAAGCTTTTCTTATTCCCCGAAGACCCACTCAACACAGGAGCAGCCTAAGCAAGAAGAACCTCTTCCATAGTGCCATCCTCTCAGGAGGGAGCGACCAACCATCTCCCTCTCAATCTCCACCAACAGAATTTAATGACATTAAAACCATACTCCAGTCCGTCTCTCCGAATTTCATATCCTTCTCAATCCTTTTGTATGTCTCCTGATTACAGTAATCTCAAAATTTAACTTCCTCACATATGTTGTTCACGTAGGCTTCGACGGTCGTCAGAAGTATTTACCGTTTCTTCTTCCAGGTTGGACCGTGTCAAATTGGCGTTATTTGCCGAGCTTTCGATCATCATGTGATGGCTTCTTCAGGGCTGAAAAGAGAATCATTCTCTTTTCAGCCCTGAAGAAGCCATCACATGATGATCGAAAGCTCGGCAAATAACGCCAATTTGACACGGTCCAACCTGGAAGAAGAAACGGTAAATACTTCTGACGACCGTCGAAGCCTACGTGAACAACATATGTGAGGAAGTTAAATTTTGAGATTACTGTAATCAGGAGACATACAAAAGGATTGAGAAGGATATGAAATTCGGAGAGACGGACTGGAGTATGGTTTTAATGTCATTAAATTCTGTTGGTGGAGATTGAGAGGGAGATGGTTGGTCGCTCCCTCCTGAGAGGATGGCACTATGGAAGAGGTTCTTCTTGCTTAGGCTGCTCCTGTGTTGAGTGGGTCTTCGGGGAATAAGAAAAGCTTGGGCGCATTTCTTTGCGTTCATTGGTTAAGATGGAGGAGGTCCTCGGGCTGGAGACCAACCTGGCACTGTTTCTTCTTTCCAGGTTGGCTTATTATGCTACTCCATATCGTTATAGATCTGGCAGTCTTGCCGGGTGATTTTTTTTTTTCACAAAAGGCACACAATAGGTGAACTTCGTGACAGTCCAATGTGAAATGATCCCGTCCATTCTTTACTCACTGCATCTTTTTGTAATATAGCTGGCATTTGCTGCATTGGGCAATTTATCTGAAAAGGTGGACTTTCNATATATATATATAATCTCGAATATAATATAACTACGATGGCTGAGTACTCCTCTCTCTCCCACAAAAGCTTTTTTTCTTTCTTTTAATTGTTAACAATAATTATTTAACATTTGCTTATAAATCTTCCACAATTAAAACTTATAATCAAATGCAAACTCGAAAACCACAAAACAATTTCGAAAAAATATATATTCCAGTACAGGAAAGATACAAATTCATTAACTAATTTTAATGTCAGAAACAAAATAAGAATATTTAAGTTGCGGATCGGATATTCTAGCAAGAAGTAAATTGCAAACGAACGGTCTGAAAGCCCGGGAACATACATTTCAAATTAAGCCCCTCTTCCCCTTCCAAAGAGATAGAGACTATATATCAGAATATGCCAAGGAGTTTCGACCCTAAATCACAGGCGAAGTATACCTTCCTCTTCAATTAAGTTCAGCTCCGAACTTGACCGAACAGATTTCCACAATTGCTCTTTCAATTAAATCATGAATCATAGGGGATCTCTTTCTTACAAGTTTTTGAACCTAAATTTAATCAGTTACTTTAAAAAAAAATATATATATATATTCCTCTCTTGCCCTAAATTTTCTCAAATATGAGGAAAATAAAAGGCCGTTTAGTATTTTATGTAACAATACTATAGAAAATAAAGGTTAATAAATTATAATTTACATCTTAATAGGTGTTTTTTTTTAAGTTTTTAAATTCAAATGACAACGGCAATATTATTAATTTTGCTCTCCCTCTAACCTCTTTCCCCTATTCTTTGTCTGATTAAAACAAAAAATGAATTCTCTCAAGAATTTGTAACGGAAAACCGGTGATAGTGTGTTTCTACAGAGAGTATCAACAGTACTAAAGGTCTCATACAGACATTCATTACTTTACCCTTCTAATATTTTGTGCATTTCATTTATAAGTTAGCAAATAAAACTTAAAATGCCTTCTAGATGCATTAAGATTAGAAGTGTACCGAATGATTACTTCTCTAAGCTTGAAATTTAGCAAAGAATTTACTCCTTTTAAACAATAAATGCAAGGAAATAGAATAAAAAATTTAACTGTCTCAGCCAGGACCAGGGACAGTTAGATTTATTATTCTATTCCTTTGCATTTATTGTTTAAAATTAATGTGGGATTCTATACCACAATAAAAATAATATTTACTCCTTTTAGTCTTTCAAAGTAAGATTTAAATTACTCTAATAGTTCCTAGCGTATCCACTTAAATCTGCCCAGAAGATTTTTAACTTTCTTGTCCAATGTAAAACATCAGTTGGTTTACCTGTAACATGGCTAGGGCAGAGATTAAGGTCAGTCACAACTTTTGTGTGTGTGTGTGTGTGTTTGTGTGTGTGTGTGTGTTAGCCTTCCTTTCAACCACTTAAGGCCATGGGGAGAGGGGCAATCTACACGTTTCCACCCCATTCTAAACATCCGTGGCTCAGGGCAAGCTTTTATTTAGTGATGAAAATTTGGCATGGGCGGGATTTGAACCCGCAGCGACAGGGACCCCAACCTTTCCCCTGAGATATCTTGGCGCCCCGGTTACAAATTTGCTTAAAACCATGCTGGCTGATTTGGCTTGGCAAAATCCAACTTTGGAGCCTTCATACCTCTTGTATAATAGATGAGTTTATCTTAAATTCTGCCAACATTTTTGGTGCCGTAAGTCAGCTTTTCTTACAATATTTTGCTACGAAGTAGCCCTGACTTTATTTTTTCGATCTCTCTCCTGAAGTTAACTTAACTGCTATAAAAGCCAATGCAGTTGGTTTTAAAGGTATTCCCATAAAGCTTCCCAAAGCCAGTCTTTCTAAATTTCTGAAAGCAATAAATCAAATTTTTTAAATAAATTTTCTAGTTCTTCTTTCTTGAACTATTGACTACCTCCCCTTATTTCCTTTCGTTACCTTGCAAAAACCATAAGAAAATAATTCCGAATCAAAAGAAATAAATTCATACCTAGGAAATTCAAAAAAGCTTCATTCCTTCCAATCCAGTTTCCCTACAAAATCCGCTTTCCTGAATATATAAAAAAAATATTTATTTACTAATTACTTATTACACTCCGTAAAATACAATACATTTTATTTTACCAACAATGTTTTTCGATTGACTCTGAATTACAATAGCATGGGGGTGAAAACGGCCTGTTCCGCAACCCAAAGGTTTCATAAAAATAAACTCTATTTTTCAAAATACTATCGCAAAAATAAAAATCCCGATCTTGTTCCTTCTCAATTTTTCTAAAGTTTTCAATATTATTGATCACTTCCTTCCACTCTCCAAACCTAAATCCCATTTCTTCTTCAACAGTTCTCTTCTCTAGGTTCATTCATTCCTGTCAGGAAGTCAGAAAAAGTTTCTATCTCTCAAGTCTCTACTTCTTCTCATCAGCTCATCACTTATGGTGTCCCACAGGGCTGCATCGTCCCTCCTTTTCTGTAACTCTATCAGCGACCACCGCAACCCCATTATTCTTTGTTACTATCATACTAACGCAGATGTGACACAAATCAAAAAGTCCTTAGTTCAAAATATTCTCGGGCTTTGACATTACGTAAAAAATACATTTTCGAATATAACTTATAAAATATATATTTATATATTTATTACGTTATATTGGACTATATATTCGGTTCCTCCTTAGTAAAGTCTGAAAAAAAAAGTCTTCTTATTCGATGAAATTTGGTTTGTATACCCAACGAAAAAACTACTAGAACAACCACAAATCATGAGAGTGGGTGAGAAAATTGGGAGAGAATCGGAATATATATTAGCGGAATATATAATTATCGAACCGAAAAACGTAAATATAAACAAAAGTGATGTTAAGAAAAACTATATTGCACATAGAAGTGTAGAAGTTAATTTTACAGCATATATTTATTATTATTAAATACATACTTAAAAAGTTTGTACTTAAAAAGACATTTAATTATGTATTAAGTGATTTAATTTTTTACTCTTATTTTACTTTCCGGCTAATAAGATAAAATTATTAATTTACTGTCATATACGACCTTTATTTATTTATTTATCATTTATTGTATAGAAAATCTTAGTTTATGTAGCTTCTGCATGAAGGATTTGTTTGTCAATTTTCATGAAGACTTATGTGTAGCATACAGACTGCTAATTTTATATATATATAATGAAACACTCGCGATATATAGCAATTAAGAACAGGTGGGATAGAGAGTGCAGTGGTCACACACACACACACACACACAAATAACAAGGAGCAAAATTTTCGGGGATCTCTCACCCTTCGACAGTGTGGATATTCAAAATAAGTTTTCTGTTATCGAGAGCAGCTTCATTTTTTTAAGGTATATGAGCTAAAACAAACAAAAAAAAAAAATGTACAGCAACTTACAATTTAATTTGTAAACTGGATCCATTTATGTGAGAAGACATTAAGTCTTAGTTGTATCAATGTGAAGTGGCTCTCGATCACTAAGAAGTACGTTATTCAACCCTCACAATCAGGAATGAGGCGTTCAGAAGGTCAGGAAACAGGGGTAGCCGGGACAAACAAGTCATATTTCATATCTCGCTGGGGAGTAGGAGACCTGTTATCAGTACTGATATCTCACTCCGCCCTTTCCCCCTCCATTGGGTCAGCCCTCTATATATACCACAGCTTTCCGTATCACTTCACCAGGAACTGTGCTATTTATTTCTCCTTAATGTGCAGTCTTAGATGGAATCAATTTAATTATTTCTTTTTTTTTAAAGGGTCATTTGATGGCAAATCTAAAGATGAGCTTGACATCTTTGAGTTTCTCACAATTTGGGATACTCATAACTTACCTTATAAGACAATTAATAATTTTAAATATAAAATTAACAAAGAATGTAGGATTTGGTTGTCGGTCACAAGAGGAAAAATTCTAAACTAAAATGCTGGCAGTTTAGGAATATTTATTTCCTTCTTCAGGGCCTACATTACAACAGTAATATAATATAAAAGACTAGTCATATGGTTACAATTCAAATAATAATTTAAAAATACAATACTTACAAGTAGTCCAATATTAAAATTACCATTATACAAATAGTGTTATTAA
>KZ806922.1:374377-386691 GCA_000696205.2 Oncopeltus fasciatus | reverse complement strand
TTATCAATTAGTCATTAATACAATAAATATTTTGGAGTAATTGTTAAAACAAGTTTATATAAACACACACACACACATATATATATATATATATATATATATATATATATATACTTATCCAGTCGGCGAATAAAGCTATTCAAGTCGGTACCATGACCCGAATTTTGAAGAAAAAATAAATAAATAAAAACAGGACACCACTAATCCTATATTAGAGAAGTAAGTTTTATTAAAGACGAATAGTTGAAAAATAGAAATACAAAAATATAATTTAAATAAAAAATATAAAAACACTATTTTCTAAATTAGATGAACAAGTAGCCTAGTAGGCATAAGGTTACAATTATAATCAGTACATACTAGTTTTTACAAAATTACATTTTAAGCTTCTGAAAGCTGTCCTTATCAGGTAGAAAACAACTAGAAAAAAATAAAGTCTTAAATAAAATAATAGTGTTTTTTTTTCGCAACCTTTTCCCAGTTCTAAAAAATTATATATGGTAAATTATCTGTATATATAATTTTCAGCGGACCTTATTTTATGCTTCTCCAATGTAGGTAAAGTAACATTTGTGGTCATTTTTCAAAGTCGCCTCATGGTAAGCCATCTTCAGGGCTATCATGAAGGCGAGAGGGGACGTCATGCCCACCTGGATCACATGTTCATGAGTGATCACAGTTTTACATTCTAATTTAATGGGGACATCTAATTAAAAAGTCTACAAAGAATTAGTGTTTTAGTCGTTCAGTTGATAACCAGTTTACACTAGATAGGGGTAAAGTAGGTGGAGTCACTAGATCATCTCTAGTCTTTGTTTTATATTGAAATAGAAAAGAAGACGGTTGAACGAACCTGGAAAAAAAAAAAAAAAAAGAAGGGAGAAACGACAGCTCAGCTGAAAGTTGCTCTCTCCTGCAAGTTTGCTGGAGCCGCACTGCTGAGCTCAGCGCCTGCTTTATGGGAATCGCCATTGTCACAGATATCTCGTAGCTAATGATTCCCTAAATATAAAGGGGAGCGGATTTAACAATCATAGGAATCCCCATTCACTTTCCCGGGAGGTTCGGATGAATGGCTGCCTTTAAATGGGATCTCGAGTCCTGCAGGAGCGATAGACAGTGATGGTAGAGGGAGGAGTATTTTTGTTTTGATGGGTTTCCCTCGCAGACGAGGAAATTCGCAGCTCACTTGACTTCCAGCTGTTTTATCTCTCACAGATTTCTAGACCTTCTCTTGACGAGATCAAATAAGGTGCCTCTGACTTGACGGACAGTGAAATTTTTCAAGTAATCTTGAGTACTGCCATTCCATCCTAATCCACTTGCACAGACCATGTCTTCCAACACCAACCCCTAAAACCCTCCCCGTCGGCTCAAACGAAGACGGCCCCGCGACCTCCTGGGGACATAGTCTGTAAATAAATTGAGAGTGGTGTCATTGGTCACCTCCTCTCCTCATGTGACTTTCATTAATGTCATTTATTTTCTATTATACATTGTTATCTAATTACAAAATGTTTTTATTTATTTTTAACAGAATGTAATATATAAATAAAGGTTATATATAAGATTCTTGAGAAGATATGAATTTTGAAAAATTGTGCTAATTAGTCACCTTTTTTTTTACGTCTGAAACTTTCTAGCTTATTTTTAGTAAGAGATTTTAGCCATTAACCTTGTTATTTTGACAAGACTCTTGAAAACGTTTTACAGATCTTCAACGATCCTTGAACATGCTTAAAATAGGCCTATTTAAAATATTTCATACTTCATTATCTTTTTTTTTTTAATTTTCATTTCTTTATTTCATGTCGTTGGATTAGTTAGTTAACGGGTGAAATTGGCCAAGTCGTTAAGGAGTTTTAGAGAGACACCAAATATCTCAAGAGAAAAATTATGTTCTTTACTTTCTCGGTCGTGAAAGAATAAATAGATCATAACGTGTAAAAATTGTAATTTTTTATAAAAATTCTATAAAGTTTTAGAAAAAAAAATATTAAGGAACATTTTGGAACGTAACTTCAATCAATCATACTTTTAAGGTGTAGAAACCAACATTCAGGCTTAGAATTTATTCTGAAATCTAATGAGAGAACGAGTTATGAGGAAGACCAAATATAAATTCATGATATAGTTTCATGAAAAACTTTATTGGAAGTTTAATTACATTTTTTTAAACATTAACTTCTAATAAAATTTTACGAAAAACATTTATTTAATAATGAAACTATTAAGTTTGAGCATTTCTACTCTCTTTCCTCCCTAGTCTGCCTGAACCTTACTTTCCACTGTCATTCAGAGACATTTACTCTTTTCACTATATAGTGTAACATTTTATTTTATTTACAGAAATTTATTATTATTTTGTTTATTTTTATTTAGATAAGAAACATAAGCAATTGTGAATTCATTCATATACTCCATTTAACTATTTTAAATACTTATGATACTGTTATGGCCTATGGGTCAATTGCTATAATTATATACAAAAATCAATGGAAGTTAATTTATTTCATAATAATTTTTACGCGACTTATGACAGAAAACACTTGAGTCTACTGTCCTTAATAGTAGGAAATAAATAAATATAAAGATAAATTACTTACAGCTAACTAACAAATATATACATATTGATTAAATGCGCTTATTTACCACGGTTAAAAACGCCTCAAAACAACTTGTTAAATCGTTTTCACTAACTACTGTTATTGTTACTACTAGAGCCACGACGAGCCCGACGTAAACTTGATACCAAGATGATTTTTGTTAAATAAGAGATAGTCTATCTAAATGCAAAAGTCATTTTTATTTGTTCAAAAGAAGAGTTTATGACCGTAGATATTATTATTAGATGATTTTAGTTGGGATTCGGTCAAGGTAGATCCAAAAAAAAAAAAAAATACAAATTTAAAAAAGTGCATTTTTTTTAAAAAGATTATCTGCCAACGTTTCGGCTTACATTGTAGGCCATCTTCAGGGCTGCCTTTTATGAAGAGGAGAGAGGACGTCCTACAATGTAAGCCGAAACGTTGGCAGATAATCTTTTTAAAAAAAATGCACTTTTTTAAATTTGTATTTTTTTTTTTTGGATCTTTCTTGACCGAACCCCAACTAAAATCATCTAATCATTTTTATTTGTTTCATTTAGGCCCATAGCCCATATATATAAATCACTTTCGAAACATTTACACCAATGACAACCTCCTAATTATTAAATCTGTTGAATTTTAAATTTCATTAACTACAACTGTCAAAAAAGTGTGAACCGTGTGAGGCGAGAGTGGGATCTAACTTGCAGAATGTACCAAGATTCCTTTTGACCGCCATCTTGACGATGTGTTCCGGGTCAGATATCTGCAACAGGACTAGAAACTTCATCAGCAGATCTCTGTCGCAAGCCTTCCTGTGTATGACCTTTCCTCGGGCTGTGCTTGACGTCGAATAAGCCTAAAACATATGCAATAGCTAACTAGGTAACATATAAAGATATAACAATAATGTTATATTACATACTACTTAGCGCTGGTAAACGAATGGTAAATATTAAGTCACGAGGCAATTCGCTATAGGAGCAACAACTCGAAAAAATATGTCTTATAATATCTTCTTCTCAATTAATTATCTATTAATATGTTCAAACGGACAGTTTTTTTTTAAACCATAGATATTAAATAAATAAAATGAAAGAATAAACCATTCCTTTAAAATTAAAATAATTGATTGAAAATAAATAATTCATATTGGTTCCCGCAATTTTTTTTATTATTTTTCATTAAACTATTATTTATTTATTACATTATATTAAATTAAAACATTTTGTAATTTGTTCACCAAGGAAAATTCATTATTAGATGTCTTTTATTGGGGTTCGGTCAAGGTAGGTCCAAAAAATACAATTTAAAAAATGTGTAATTTTAAAAACTATCTGCCAACGTTTAGGCATAGACTGTTACAGTCATAATGTAAGCCGAAACGTTTTCAGAAAATTTTAAAAATAAACACTTTTGATTTGTATTTTTTGGACCTACCTTGACCGAACCCCAATAAAAGACATCTAATAATGAATTTTCCTTAGTGATTTCATAAATAGTTCAACCAGGAATAAAGTTAGTGTTAAAGTTTTTTGTTGAGTTGATATTTTTAGGGATAATACTTATAATTATTATTTTAAAAAAAAGGAAGGAAATTTATATTAGCTAAAGTTTTAGAATACGTTTTTAAAAAGGAGAACTTGAATTAGGGTTTAAAAAAGAAGCACTTCGGTGTAATAATTAGATAAGTTGATTGTTAAAAATAAATATTTTACTCGGTCCTGAATGTTGTGAACCTATTAACATTAATATAACCCAAATAAAAATTAATTAAAATATTTTACAGCTAAATAATTTAAGAAATATAAAGTAAATAATGTATTCTGAATAAAGAAAAAAAAATATTTTGCTAGTAGAGGGTGTGAACCATTCCTTTAACAATGAAATAAGGTGGGTTATATTGAGCTTGAGAGTGGTGTCATTGGTCACCTTCTCTCCTCATGATTGACATTGAATGTCATTTTTTTAAAATTCATTGTGGTGATCAAATTACAAAATGTTTTAATTTAATAGAATGTAATAAATAAATAAAAGTTTAATAAAAAATAATAATAAAATTGAGGGAACCAATATGAATTATTTTTTATTTTCAATCAATTATTTTAATTTTAAAGGAATGGTTTATTCTTTCATTTTATTTATTTAAAAAAGTCTTTCAAATGAAGAAAGATGAAAATAGTAAGCTAACTGTACTTCACTTTTAATTGTGCTACAATCCTTCGAGAAACTTGGCCTCTTCAACGATTCCTTGTCATTCCTCTTTGTCCATGGTAACTCTACTCTAACTTTGGTACCAGACCTTTTAGCCACCACAATATGGGCCTCTCTCTTCTTCCTCGTCCATCGGGATCTCCTTTCAGGATCTTCTTTGGTCCACTCAGCTATTACATACTTGGTACATGTTCCTTCTTGATGCAGTTTGATATATTATATTCCTTGTATAAATCATGGAGCTTATAATTATTTCGCGTCTGCAAAGAATATACTCTCTTCGAGGGGGCAAAAACCACTTTCATAGCTTTCCGCTCCTACACATTGAGCATGTGTAGTAATGACCCGAAATTTATCACTCTCTTATATCAGTACTTGTCTGATAATAGATTATTATAAAATAAGATATATAATACAATATAAATAAGTAATTTCCTGAGCGCCTAGCAACAACTACTTCCAGCCATTAGGCGTGACTTTATTTCTCCGTCGATGTTAGCTCAAAGGTATTTAACTCTTTTGCTCAATAACAAACTCACTTTTTCTTTTTACGTTAAAAGCGATGTACCAAATCCTATTAGGGAAAGCTGAACGCAGTAGACCGTGGATCGTTGAAAGACACAAACGCACGCATATACATTTTAGTGACATATTATTTTTTGAATCTAACATACAGCACCCAAGAAAGTTAATACAACTCTGTGATATTCTGTCCAAAGAGGGCTTATTTATTTCTCAACTCATAGGTTAATGATTTAACACTTTGCATGTGCATTTTGATTATGAGGAAATTTTTTGGCACATAGGGAAAACTTGGACATAATTTAAATTCCTTTCATGTTATCTAAGACATTAAATCAAATAGAAGAAAGATTTTATTTCAGTTTAGGTAACTCGTTCGACAACACTTAGACCAAATTGTTTCGCCATGATTGTACACACAAAAAAAATGTATCTCTACATATTCATCAAAGGATATCTTCCTTACCCCTTTTTATGTAACCAACTCCCAAAAGGGGGTAGTTCTATTTACCTAGCCTCGGGGGGTTTGGTTAGGGGGCGGATGGTAACTACGCCGCCTCGTTTACCGAGCTCCTGTTGACTCTGCCTCTCAAATTACTGTTCGCTACCGTTCACAACGCCTCGTTCATCTGACTAATTGAAGGGATTGTGTTTGTGTCTGTCTAACCTAACCTAAGCCTACAGATTAACCCCGTCTCGGCTCGGAGGGCATTACTTCCGCTCTAGAGCTAGCCTCCACCCGACACAGGTTCACCAACTGACTCTCGGCCCCAATCAACTCTGCGGCAATTTTAAGTGTTCTTAGGATTCATTAACCGACTTAACCTCTAGCTTAATGCTCTGATTTTTCTCGATACAAAAGTGTATAGACTATTGAATATTAATGTCATGAGTCGAGACTTTAAATTTTAAGCAATTGATGAGAGGGAATAGAATAAAAAAATCTATCTGTCCCAGCCAGGACTCTAACCTGGATCTCCTGCTTACCGGGCCGGAATGTTTCCATTACACTTTATCCTATTCCCTCTCATTAATTGTTTAAAATTTACTTGGGGTAATAAACCAAGAAAAATTAATAAAGTAAATAACGAGAGTCGACAAATAGCTAGACAATGTCAGCTCCTTCGAGCATAAGACGATGTATTCGTCTTTCTCGTGGGTTAGGCTGACGCTAGTGTGGTGGGAATTTAATAAATTATCTAGCTCGTCTAAGTTGTGTAATGGAAACATTCCGGCCCGGCAAGCAGTAGAACCAGGTTCGAGTCCTGGCTGGGACAGATAGATTTTTTATTCTATTCCCTCTTAATAATTGTTATAATTTACATGGGATAATAAACAACAACAAAATTAATATTTTAAAATTTTAAGTTTTGTGTTTCATTAAAACTTGCATGCCCACACTATGCGCGTGCTGATTTATATATTTTAATAATAATATTTATACAATAGTGACACAAATGTTCGCAACGAAAACATATATAGGAGGGACATCCCTGGAAAAGTTTTGCAGGCAGAGATGGGAGATAGATCACTTGGAATTAGTATTTAACCTTATTTATAAATTCGTGGATTTAAAATAAATTAAAAGACATACTTTATAAATAAAAATAATACTAATAGGGGAGATCTCCCCTCTTATATACTGTGGAAAAAAATTTTTGTTCGAGGTAGTGCAAATTAAAAGGGTTGCATAGAAGCTTTCTGTTGCTTTTTTAAAAATTGGTATGTTTCCTTTTTATTAATAATGTTTCATTTTTTAAACAAATATTTTTACATCAATAAACATAATACATACTTTTTATAAAATAATATTTTTAGAATAAGATTTGTAAGTGTTATATATCTACATTACACTTCACAATAAGAGGCAAGAGAGGCTTGATTGAGGCTCCAGGGCAGCTCATGGGATCGATTCGGGTCCTGCAAACCGGACGCTGTGGGTTCAAATCCCGTCCAGGGATTATTTATTTATAAATAAAAGCTTGTCCTGAGCCATGGGTGTTTAGAATGGAGTGGCTACCTGCAGATAGCCCCTCCCACCATGACACTAAGTGGTTGAAAGAGAGACTAATCCTATAAATAAATAAAAATGAATAATAAATTTCGGTTATCTTAAAATCTTGACGCTCCCAAAAACATGTCAATAATTCGAAACAGGTTGAATGAACACGGCAAGGAGGTAGGTATATAAATAGGTTTATATTTATAGGAGGGGGAAGAAAGGTTATAATGCATTTGTGTATTCTCAGAGATTCTTCCTATAAGAGATTATTGTTATATTTTGGCTCTAGAACGTGGAGTATTGCTCCTCCAATGATGAAACTAATGCCAACCCTATCAAAAAGTCTTCCCCCCCCCCAGCAAAAGACAAATTCACTTTTCTCATATACAGGCAAAGAAGAGTAGATTCACTTAACGTGGGATGTTGTCTCAGGATGCTACAGATCTTCCACTATAAAAACCATTATTTAGGAAAGCTCCTTATAAGCAGAACAGGGGGTTGCTGTACAGAAAGAAAACGAACATACTTACTGTTGTATTAAGCAATATTCCCACTATGTCCTCTGGCAAATTTCCTGGGCCCTTGGCATTGTAAAAAGACATGATTTATTTTATTTTAAAAAATTCAATTGGAACTCAATAGGAAATAAACACTACTGTTAAGTATTCAAAACACCATATGTTCAAAAATATACATAACCCCATCCTATTAATCGATATATTTGGCATGTTCTCAAAATCAATTAAATTCCACAGTCAATTATTAAACATACCTAAACAGGTCATATCAAAACTTAAACATATACCAGGTTTGAAATAGCTGAACTGTTGTTTATAACATCAATGTGACTGAATTTTAGTCGCACATTTGTCTTAGGAGATACTTTAACCTTATCATTAAATTTCCCCCAAAATATTTATTGAAAATACCGTAATAAATTCATATATTTATTTGAAATCCACACATTTGTTTATTTACACTTTATAGTTTAAATATTAATAAAGAAATATATTTAATACAAATAAATATATGTTTTGGAGGTAAATTGGTTGACCATCATATTTCATGAAGAGAGGAATATCAGGAATTCGGTCTTAGTAGTTGAAAATTAAAAACTAATTGGTATTTTAGCCAACGATTCGGCCTGAATTTCAGGACTTCATCAGGGCAGAATATGAAAAAGAAACGTACAAAAATAGTTAAGAAACATGTTTATCTATCTATATTTATAAAATACTCCTCAGGCAGGACTTTAAAACAGCAGGGCCGATTTTGATAAAATTTTCAGGAAATTAGATATTAGATATTCAGGCGGATGAAACTGTGAAGTCTGATTTTTGATTTTGGTCTGTGGGGGGAGGGGCGTGGCAAAATCAAATTTTCATTTCCAATTTGCCTTAAATAAAGGATTTCTTTTTTTATTCAGCCCATATCTACACAATAAGTAAATTATTCTGTTAAAAAACTTTATGACAGGTATTCCATGAATTTTTATTTGAAGGCCGTAAATTTCGTTAAAATATCTATTTAAATCGTGTGATAATACAACACTACCTAATGTTTGCTTAGGGCCCGCAACGCCTTATAAAAAAAAAAGAAATTTTGGCAAAACGAAGTCTGCTAGTATGTCATAATCTAACAAAGAATAAGTAAATGAAAATATTAAACTGTGTGTAATCGGCTATATAAAATGGATACTGAAAATATTTGGTAAAATCAGTAAAGAAACAAAATTATTTTTCAAAATTAGCATCATGACACCGAAGTGAACAACTTATTACCATACGGGAAATATACTAAAAATCAAATTAATATCTGAACAGGAGACTATTAAACATTTTCATCCGCTTTTAATTCGCTTCCTCTGATACGATTGCAATATAATAAAAAAATTATTTATACTTATTAATTTTTCGCTTATTTCCTGAAAATTCGCACAAATTTAACTCTTGGAGAATCTTGAAAAAGTTATGGTCAGGTTGAAAGACACTGGTTCTCCAACCGTTGCCAAAGATTCAAGACGATTAAGTAGTGACTAGGTTATTTCACATCATAGACGTAACATAAATTCCATTTTTGGATTGTAAAGTAAAATAACACATTTAATGTTATATTTTTTAAATTTCAGCAGAACATTAGAAATCTGCTTAGTTTACGCAGCTCGTTCGTGATGGACTTTTTTTTTCTTTTTTTTTTAAATATCCGAGCAGTAGGACGAATGCTATCATAAGCTACAGTTTTCCAGTGAAATATTTCTGCTCATTCTTCAAAATTAAAAAAAAAAAAAAAAAAAAAAAAAGGCTAGAATAATGTTAAATGCGACACTTGATTAGGAAAATGACGTCACACTTACATCGCTTGTATCTGGTATCCAGGCAGAGTGTCTGATGAAGGGAACTCACGCCGGCAATGAGATTGGAGTATAGTCGTTCTTCCGGAGTTAGGTAGCACGTGTTGAGGTATCTGGAAGTCTCTTCCAACCTCGCTTCAATTTTCCTGTGCCGGGAAACACCAAAAGATATTTAAAGCGGAAAATTCTTCTTATGTCTAAACTACTGTAATAATTGCCGGCCACTCACAGGAGCTTCGTAAACTAAGCATTTTTATGAAAAGAGATAATTTTGTTTTGCACTTTTTTTTTTTTTTTTTATTACGAAAATAATACAGAAATAATATTATTTAATATGTTGGTCTCCTACTAGAAACCCCATACCTTCCGTCTTATTCAGCCATTAACGAACTCATCTAACGGTTTGCAAAAAGAAGCTTAAATAATGAATCAAATTCTCCAAACTTTAAATAATTACCTAAAATTATATTTTGAATAATTNATTTAATAATGGTTTTACGAAAACACATTGTTATATACATATATCTATGGTGTATAAATTTTTTCTTAATACTAATTACAACGAATATGCAATTTTCTTTTGTTTCCCTTCAAAATCCCCCTTCCCATCATTCGATTTCAATAAAAAATAATTTATTTCAAAGGTTTACAATGTAATTCCCTAATATTAAATTTGGTTTTTGTATTTTAAAATAAAGAGGGTCCATCCACCTCTGAAAGTTGCATTCTTTTTCATTTTTGAACGCACTGTTATCAAGTTTAAAATTTAAAAAATTTACAAAATCTGTAAATTCTTTGCAAAAATATTTACAAATCTGTCCTAAGAGCAACCTCAATAGCTTGATTCCAATTGAGACATTCCTCTAGATTCTTTGAAGGTCAGAATTTTTTTTTCAAGTTTCACTGTAGATATTACTATGTGACATTATCTGTACTGATATCCACGATTGAGTGAAAGCTGGCATCTAGGATAAAGACTTTATTAATTGTGTCAGATATATTGAATTATATTTATATGTATGTATTTACACTCTGAATGAATTACAAAGCTACAAATGTTATTAACAGGTCAATGAGAAGTTATTTGAGTCTCATTTAAGTCCAATCAAGCTCAGTTGACACAGATTTGAGCAATTAGGCCCAGAAAGAAAAACAGGGAGGTCCTCTGGGCGAAGGGTGGTGATGGCGGTCCTCGTCAGAGGAGACAATGCACTCTTGTCGTTAGTAATCAAGTCTGCATTGTAGAGAGAAACCCCCCGCACTTAACCTGCCCTCTGCCGGCGGCTTTTGTAATCCTCATTTGATTGCGGCTAATGAATGATTGTGGTTTGCATTGTTGCTCCTGCATGAACGACCTGCCCCGGACATGTGTCTGTCTGTGTGTGCCACTGGTGTGGAGGGGTTAGGTCGCTGATTGCTCCGCATGGGACGATTTACCCCCTGGGACAAATGACAGGCTATCCTAAATAGATTTGGCGCCATCTGAAGGTTACTGATGAGCATCAAGGATCTGTGCTTTAGCTTCACCTAAATGAAAGTCCCTTCTCTTATGGATTTTTTCTAACCAAAGTAATAGCCACTAAAATCAATTCATGTGTGTGTAATCGCTCAAATATTCTAATTTTTTTTTGTTTTATCTAAACTTGGTAAAGTGGCGTTCACAAATGATTTTTTTTTCTTGTACTAATTTTTTTTTTTTTTTAAATTTAGAATTTACATCTTGCACAGCGTGTATCTTGCAATGTGCTTTAAAAGTATATAATAAATATGCACTAATATAATAATAATGTACAACACAAATGATTAATAATACAACTTTCAGGGTTGGGCGGGTACTTATACCGGGTACTTACACCACCAGAGGGTGGTGACATAAAGAGTTATGTTAAAATATATAAACCAAATTTAATGAGTTTTTAATTAAAAATAACTTGTGAATTGAAAGTTTTTATTTTGGCCAAAGTATTTTACAGAAATGCAAGCCTTCTTCAGTGCAAAGGAACAATGAAGGAAGAGCACCTGCACATGAGAAATTAAGAAAATTATATGAAACGTTGGTTCAAAAATGTATTTCTTTATATATAAAATCTTCTACCTTATACACAATAATATCAACGGTTAACTTACATCCTGTATGTTGTTAAAGTCTGGGGAAGCATGTAACGAGAGGAGCAGACTCGTACGGGAAGAAGCCAGTTGTAGATGGCCACTTGCTTTCTTACTTACAAAAGGAAATCACATTTACCCAGGAACAGATATTAGATTCATCTAGGCCAGCCTAGGCCCTCCTACACACAGTTATAGAAGCAGATCGCCATTTGCCCTCGCATCAGTGTCAGATTGCGTGTCTCAGAGCACCGGGCTGGTCGTGGCTTTTACAGTGCCGGTAATAGTGAAATGTTAAGTGACATATACTAGTAAGTACAGACGATATAAGAAGATTCATTGTGGCGTCTTTAAAAATGAGTACTTTTCATTTATTTGTACATATTTGTTAAATAGCTGTCTTTTCTGTTTATTTTTTAAAATATATAAAATGGGAGGGGCGTGGCAAAATCAAATTTTCATTTCCAATTTGCCTTAAATACATGTATTTCTTTTTTGATTGAGCCCATATCTACACCATATGTAAATTATT
>KZ806922.1:332565-345229 GCA_000696205.2 Oncopeltus fasciatus | reverse complement strand
TATATATATATACATGCAGGTGCTTAGTTTGATTCCTGACTAGATAAAACTCTGTGTTTTTTCCCAACGATAATATGTAATGTAAGAAACTAGCAAAAAGCTAAAAACACTTAAAGTCCAATACGGCTGCCGTCAAATCACATTAAATAAATGACGTTTAACTGCAACTTTAGTCTTACGAAACAGGTATAGGACAAGTTAGCGAGTCAGTCTTAAGTAATATCTGTAATTCAATATCTGTAATTCAAAAGGTAACTTTTACAATATTTTCCACAAGAAAATCAAGCTATTCAAAATCAATGATACCACGACAATATAGACAACTCCTGAAAATTGTATTTATTTATTTAATTCTAACTAAATTCTACTTGAAGCTAATAATATGGTCCATTCGAAATCACCTAACACACGTATGCACTAAAATTGTAAATACCATCTTCTTGAAATTTATTGGACTACTTCGTTAATAGCTGAAATCGACACATTTTACTTCCTCATAAGTTCGATTCCGGTTCAGCAATTTCTCCGACAGAGGGGAAAGCCAAGGGACAAGGAGAATACTTGACAAGTGGTATAGGAATGAAAACTCGTCGAGCTTCGTAGGGAAGGATTAGGATCGAAGAGAAATGTCCGAGTAAACTCCATATTCCACTGTAACATATAAGATGGGCTTAAATGAGAGAAGTCAAGTAGGCCGACCGAGCAGGCAGAGGGGGAAGAAAGCGACAAATCCCCTACTTAGAATTTTTTTTAAACTTTTATTTATTTATTACATTCTGTTAAATAAAAACATTTTGTAATTTGAATACAATGAAATTAAAAATGACATTCAATGTCAATCACATGAGAAGAGAAGGTGAACAATGACACCACTCTCAAATTATTTACAGACTATGTCCCCAGGAGGTCACGGGCCATCTTCGTTTGAGCCGACGGGGAGGGTTGTAGGGGTTGGAGTTGGAAGACATGGTCTGTGCTAGTGGATTAGGATGGTATGGCAGTTTACTGTGAAAAAGGAAGAAGCGGGAAGATATCTTGAACAAAAGTGGTATTAAGATCGTGGTGAAGGTGAATACTTACAATATCAAACATCATCCTTATTATGTATATTTATTTTAGAAAAGTGTTATAGAAGGCATTTTTCATAAATTTACATTTCTTACATTAATACCAATTTTTTTCATTATTTTTTTATGATACTAACAATACCAAAGATATAGATTATTCAATTTGGTATTCCTCTAAATTCACCCTCGATTTCATCGAATACCCTATATGTCAAATGGCTAGGAAAAAGAAGTTAGTTCTAATAGAAAATTACATATTTTTGAAAATATTTAATAAAAATATAGACATATACGCCAGAAAATTACATTTTCACCAATTGTTATACACTTTTTTCACACCTTTAAGAATAATAAAGATAATAACTTTTCAGTTAGGTCTTTCCTCATACTTCCTTCACTACGACTGATTTCAGATATAAACTAATTCATCCGTCGCTGTATGGAAGGAAGTTCAAATTTTATTTTTAAAACTAAAAAAATATTAAAAAGTAGACGCTAGAGGGCTTACACAAAAAATAAATTTATATACATACTCAAACACACTCGCACATATCTGTATATATATATATATAATGAAACACTCGCGGCTACGATATATAGTTATCAAGAACAGGTGGGATAGAGAGTGCAGTGCACACACAAAAAGAAAAAATCACAAGGAGTAAAATTTTCACTCCTCATCGACGAAGGGCGAGGAATTCCCGAAAATTTTTTTACTCCTTGTGACTTTTTCTTTTTGTGTGTACACTGCACTGTACAAGTAGAAACGGTAAATAAGTTTTTGTAACGAAGAATATTTACTCAAATAATAATGGCGTTGAATTAACTCAACAATATTTATTTAAATAAATCTGGTTGTTTGAGTAGCATTTCACTGTTGAACTTTTCAATTTTTAAGCAAAGTAAGGAAAACTAGTGTTTGATTAGATTCCTGAAATATATGGCCACTAAGTTGTGCCCCTTGGAGTGGAAAATGAAGAGGACATCAACAAGGCTCAGGTGAGGAATTCTAGCCGCCATCTTGGCATACCTCATTGTCCCGTAGAGGGCACCAGCCAATGAGATACAACCATTGTCTGGCTACGTACGAGGCCATTTCCGTCCATGTGGTCCCTGGAACTGAGGGGTCTTACCTGGAATCCTTTATCTGCGTTATGTCCTTATCACAACGGAAGTGTGGAGTGCCTGAGGTTGGTATCATAGCAGAGCTCAAAACTAGTGGGTTCATTAAGTTAATACGACCAATATTATAGATACAATCAAAATTTTGAGAACTACATAAAAATATAGCAACAAAATAATAATAAAATAAGCATCCTTAAAAGTAATATATCAAAATGAATTTGAGCTTCGGGTCATATCCATTCCTCAGAGTATACTTACCCCAATCTTTTCTGGACAACTCTATTCTGCATTGTCCTTGTCCTTTTACATCATTCTGCTTTTTTTTTTTTTTTTTTTTTTTTTTTTTTTTTTTTTTTTTTTTTTTTTTTTTTTTTTTTTTTTTTNTGGCAGCCAGTCTAGGTCCCTCGTCCATTGCATGTAGGAGCCTTACATTTTTCTCATCAAACTCATGTTTTTCTCTTTTTAAATGATCTTTCATGTGCGATGGTCATGATTATCATGCATAAGACGAGGATGGCTTATACTTCTTCACCCTGGTCAAGGTGTCCGGTTTTCTTATATACCTGGCATAGCAAGTTCCACATTTTATGGAATGTACCCCATTTTGTTGTTTGTTTCCACTTTATCTTTTGTCTTTGAAAATATGTTTTTTAAGATTAGATTTTAGTTGGGGTTCGGTCAAAGTAGATACAAAAAAATACAAAATTTAAAAAAAGTTTATTTTTTAAAAGATTAGCCAACGTTTCGGCTTACACTGTAAGCCATCTTCAGGGCTGTAGAAATATGTCATGAGAATACAATAATAATTGACAATATTATAATATAGAATTGCCATAATGTAATGCGATACCAAAAGTATGAATGTAGAAAGCTATGTAAGAGAATTTAAAAACATGCAGACAACAACCTATTACAAAAAATTATTGAAAAAATTAAAAACAGTAATTGACCACACCCCGTATATCTCAAATTGCATATTTCTTCCTTAATAAGATTTTGCGTAAAAAATATGTTTTATGTCAATATCATAAATTTAAACATAACACCTATTAAGTTCTTTAAACTTTTTCAATCAAACAACAAATATATTACGATTATAAATTTTGGTCATCAACCTAACCCCTCGCATTTTTCACAATCGATTCAACCAAAGATGCTTCAAAGATTTCAAATAAAAAAACGAGCATGCCCAACACTCGAAATGAAATTTTTAAATATCTATCACAATGAGTGTTCTTCCGATAATTATACTTCATTATGTTTTTGTTTAATATTTAAGTTAAATTTTTTTTGAAATATATTTTTAGAAGCGGGAAGATATTTTAAGAAGAAGAATTTCTTAGCAATAGGTCATGGAGAGGTATAATGAATTGTTAATAGGAGTAGTTATTAAGTGGATGTACATAGTAATTTCTTCGTACTAGGAAACTATGGAATTTATAATTTTAAAAAATCGAGAGAGAGTGGAAAAGAAGCATACTGAAAATGCATCTAGATAAGATTTAATAGCCTGCCCTCTATCAGAAAGTTCATTACAGAGTCGATGACTTTCTCGTCATCCAATAGAATTTCGTCTAGAGTCCCATTTAAGTTTTATTTTTTTCTTGTTACTTTATATTTTAAACACTCTGTAAACATATGTTTGATGGTAAGAAGCTGTCCACAGACCTCACAAATGGGTGGGTTATCCTTTGCCATTGTATAGCCATGAGTAAGTCTTGTGTGTCCTATGTCTAGTCTCGCTAATAACACTTCTTTCTTACGTTCAGTTGACATGGAACTGGACCATACCCTCGGAGTAGATTTTATCTCGCGTAGCTTGTTGTCTCTGGTTGACCACCATATATTTTCCCACTTATTAAGTACTAATTTTTAACTAGCACTTTTACATCATTCAGGCGACTTTTGTGTACATCTCACCATCTTTTATCGCTTTTTTTGCTAGTACGTCCGCATTTTCATTGCCTGAAATTCCGCGGTGACTAGGTATCCATTTAAGTGTCACTTTGCTACCTTTCTCGTTGAGGTAATCTATTGCAATTAGAGTGTCTATTGTGAGATGTTGGTTGGTGAAAGGGCTTTGTAAAGCTAAAAGAGCAGATAAAGAGTCGGTAAATACAGAAATGTTTTTTGATAATGACAATTCAATATTTAAGGTTTTGTTCACGTAGGCTTCCACAGTCATCAAATGTATGTAAAGTTTTTTCCGGGTTGGACCGTGTAAAGTTTTTGATGGTTGCCGAGCTTTCGCACATCTTGTGATGGCTTCTTCAGGGCTGAATAGAGAATGAGAGCTGTCTTCAAATCCAGGGGTATTTATACCCTGCGCTGTCCGGTCCTTGGGCGAAGCCTGTCTTCCCATTGGTTGATCCTGTTTTCCTGCTCGCTGATTGGCTGGATCCTCTTATCGATTGGTTGGACACTCTTATCGATTAGCGCTGGTTTCCAATTCTTGCTGAGCCTGTATCCCTGAAGAAGCCATCACAAGATGTGCGAAAGCTCGGCAACCATCAAAAACTTTACACGGTCCAACCCGGAAAAAACTTTACATACATTTAAGGTTTTGTTTATTGCAACTAATTCTGCGGTAAACACACTTGAGATCTGCGGTAAAGAGAACATAAAGGGTCTGCCATCTATTAAGAAAGCTGATCCAATGCCTTCAGAGTTCTCTAAGCGGTCCGTATAAATGCTTATGCAAGATTTTTTATCTGGGAAAAGCTTTTTAAAGTTATTCTGAAATATAATGGGGATGGTATCCTTTTTTAAGTACTTAGTGAGAGTTAGGTTAATATATACAGGCTTGAGAGACCAAGGTAGTTTTGGAGAGACTGACTGAGGAATAAACTCTGGAATTTGTATGACATATTTTCTAATGAGGTCACGTGCTCTCCTTGTAAAAGATGATGAACCAATGCAAAGTGGGAGAATTTCTGATACTGTTAGACTTGGCTTCAGGGAATGGAGTGGGTGAGGCTAAGATAGAGTAATGATATCTGAGAAGGAGTTGGTCCCTACGATACTCGAATGGCGGTTCTCCAGATTCTGCCAACATGCTAAGCGCCAGACTACTTCTAAAAGCACCCAGTGCTAAGCGTATATGGCGCAGTGGTGAATGCTTTCTAGCATGGAAAGTGTTCTAGGTGAAGCTGAGCCGTAAGCAATGCAATCGTAGTCCAATTAAGACCGTATCAAGCTCCTATGAAGGAGAAGCATGCATGTGCGCTGATCGCCATACATGATCCATGATCCAAAGCCGTTGTGAAGTGATCGGGACTGACCACCGATCCTTGGGGAACTCCTTTCTCTTGAATATATTTTCTAGACAGGCTGTTACCAATTTTAATTTTGAAGGACCTGTGGGTGAGAAATTTTTTTTAAAACTGAAGAATATTTCCCTGAATTCCCATTACTGCATACCTTTTAAGGATGAGACTTCTCCATGTACAATCAAATGCGTTCTTTATGTCTATGGATACTGCTACTACTTTCTTTTTCTCGTTAAAGGCTTCGAGGATTTCTGATTCAAGTCGAATAAGGTTGTCGCGTGAGCCTCGACCTGCTCTGAATCCACTCTGCCATGGGGGGTATCTATACCAATCTATTGTTCTTTTCTTTATACCATTTCACCCGTGTTATTATCATTTTCTCAAGTAACTTACAAAGCGAGCAGGCGAGAGAGATTATCCTGTGACTAGATATTTCGTTAACAGGTTTTTTTTTTGCGATTGGTATGCCAATAGATTTCGTTCACGTTTCCGGGAATGCTTTTGATGTAAAGTTTTTATTTATTAAATTTTAAATGACTAATTTATTTTCATGTGAGAGATTATTAATCATGCTTATTATTCATTATCCGGACCTGGTGATGTGTCTTTTCGCGACTTTCCGAAAATTCGTGTAAATTAAATTCGAAATACATAGGATTTAAGGGATCATGAGTTATTTCAAGAGGAACAGATTCCTCTTCCTCTTTTAAATCCAGGAATTCTGGCGAATAATTGCTACTTGCGGAGATTGATGCGTGATGTTCTCCAAGGATATTTGCTATTTCTTCGGTGTCATTTATGAGAGTGTTATTGAATTGTATATTGGTTATTGCAGAATGTTTATATCGGCCTGAGATTTTCCTAATGACACCCCAGAATTCAGTAGCAAAAGTGTGAGAATTTGTAGTAGATACAAAAGTCTTTTGCATTCTCCAGATTTCCTATTTTGCATTAAGAATGGTCCTACGGGCAAAGGAGTATATGAGTATAATGCCAGAGGTGTTCATCACAAAGTTGTCGCTTAAATTTTCTTAATGCTCTTTTTCGCCTTTTGACAACTTTTGCGCATTCATTATTCTACCAATGGACTGGGATTTTATTATTTTACAGAGTGGTCTTTGGTATGGCTTGATCAGCTAAAGTTAACAGAGCATTTCTGATTTTAGAATATAAATTGTCAATATTACAATCTGAAAGATCTATATGGATTAGTTGGGCTAAATCCTGATAAAGGAACCAATCAGCCTTTTTAGTATTCCACCTAGGTGGGCGAGGAGGGGGAAACTGTCTATCTATAAAGCTAATGAGTATATAGGATAGTGATCGGAACTGTAGAGGTCTTGACTGGTTTGCCAATTTGCAAGGACAGAAGGGCTTACTATTGATAAGTCAACATGTGATTCCTTTCCCGTGGCAGAACAAAAATGTGTCGGGGAACCGTCGTTTAGTAAGCACAGCTGTGACTTGTCGACGAAAGATTCAATGAGTCTTTATAGTTTACATCTATATAAGTTGTTTTTTTTTGCAAAACTTCTTAATTACGAAGTTATTAAAATTTTAAATTTTGATCTCATTTTATATACCTCCCTTCCAGAACCAGTTTGAGCCATTAAGAAACTCATATAACCATTTCCAAAATGTAATCTAAATATCGAATTTGGTTATCATATTTTAAAGATAGCGGAGGATAGAGCACTCATAGACACAAACGATTCAAACAAGGAACCTGGCTGGAAAAAGTTGCTATCAATCACTAAGTTGTGTTGTTACAGCGATGGTGCCTCCGCTGGCGCACTAAGGTCAACGAAGGCAAATGTTGTCATGTTACGTTCATACTAAGGAAGAAACAACTTGGCAGAACTTACTTTAATGACATCCCTATTCCAACTTCCGATTGCGTCAGGTACCTAGGCTTTCATCTTGACTCCCGTCTAACATGGAACACACATACAAAAATCAAAAGACAGGAACTAAATAGGAGATTTGGAATACTTTTTAAGCTACTAAGCCGCAAGTCAACTTTAACTGTGACTAACAAACTTACCATTTATAAGACGTTACATAGACCTATCTGGTCGTATGGGCTCGAACTGTGGGGAACTGCTAAACCATCCAACATCCAAAGAATTCAGTCCTTCCAATCCAAAATCCTCAGAACCATAGTTGATGCACCGTATTACGTCGCAATGACCTTGAAATCCCTATTGTTAAAGACGTCATTACAACCCGTTTTAATAAATTCCACTCTCACTTTTCCATGCATCCCAATCCTTTAGCCCAAATTCCATCCAGTATTACCCATCCTGATAACTCACTACGCCGCCTGAATAGGAAATAGCCGCGTAACCTACTCATTACCTGGACTTTTACAAATAATAATACGAAAAAAACCTGTTAATATTGTAAATAGTGATTCAGGAGTACTGTCACTGAGCAGCTTCTCGATTAAGCGAAGTTCACGGTAATTTAAATATGTATGTATTACAGTTCTTATTTGTTTTTTTTGTTTTTAATTTCATGTATATTTTTTTTATATTAATTTATATTGTACATNTTTCATTCGATGTTTTCAACATAGGGAGTAAATCGATTATGTTAATGTATAGGGAATCACGTTCATAAAAGAAACACTAGAAATGCAAAACTGATATTGTATATATCATTATAATTACTATTAACCTGCACATTACAAAATGCACAATAATTAAATATTTAAAAATTAAAATCACTCCCATAGCTAGAAGAACAAACCCTGAAACATATAAATTCAATGTATTGAATGATGTTTGAACGTGCGATTATGGACTTGATCCCAGAACGCTCGGGTTAATGGCGATCAATTTCGGTACTAATACTTTATAATAACCTCTAATGCTCCCTATTACGTATCCAATTCCTCACTCCACCACGATTTTAATACCGCTTTTGTTCAAGACAGGGGTATTAGTTTCCCACCCGCTTCACCCTTTTCCACCCTCTCCTCCAACTACGACACCTACAATCCTCCCCGTCGACTCAAACGAAAATGGCCCCGCGACCTTCTGGGGACAGAGTCTGTAAATAATTTTCAAGAGTGGTGTCATTGGTCACCTTCTCTCCTCATTTGATTAACTTTGAATGTCATTTTTAATTTCATTTTAAGTAAATAACAAAATATTTTTATTTAACAGAAAGTAATAAAAAAAAAAAAAATGTGTTGTAAGTAGGGGATTTGTCGCTTTCTTCCCCCTCTGCCAGCTCGGTCGGCCAACTTGACTTCTCTCATTTAAGCCCATCTCATATGATAGAGTGGAATATGTAGTTTACTCGGAGTTTACGTAGTTTGTTCTCTGTTGTAATTAACTTACAAAATGTTTTTATTTTAACAGAATGCAATAAATAAATAAAAGTTAAAAAAAAAAAAAAAAGTACTTTGAAATATTTGTTAAAATCAACGACCCAATAACTACAGGCACCCATCGTCATTTTTCCATTGCCTTGCATTCCTCTGTGGCCTTGTACATTCAGACTGATATCTGACACTCACATAATCCGGTTCCTCCCCTAGCGGTTGGCAAGTAGTGACAAGTTGAAATGAGAGATCACGATTCCAACGAGGATCGGAATATAATTCCTGATCTTCTGACAGCAGAAATCATCTTCTGCAAAGAGGGCGACTGTCCTTGAGAGGCCATTCTTTATCTCACTCTTAATAAATTCTGCTCAATTTGGCTGACTTATCTCAAGAAATTATTTGATCTGGCGTGATTCGACATTCGCAAAGAATTCAATACCACTACATATCATAATTTACAGAAATAAGCACTATATTTCCAGTTTTAGATGAGTCTCTCCGAGCGATTAAGCGTAAAATATGACCCAGTCAAATTGTATTTAAATGTGTGTGTATGTATTTGGATGCGTGTCTGTTTGTCCTTCAGCGTTCAAATTTTTTTTTAAATAATGAAATGAAACTTGTTACTTAAGCTTCTTTAGAAGCCATTGAATAAGGCAGTTTACTTCAGAGAAGGGAGTGTACACACTCTCTACAGAGAGAGATGAAAATTTAAGATCTTAGTATCTGTTTGCTGTACGAAGAAATGCATACAATGTAGTTTTTAAAAATGTAATTCTCTCCTATTTATATTCTCTTACATTAATCTTAAACCGCAAATTCGGAATGAGCGGAAGGGGGGAGGGGGTAAGAGGATGACCTAAGTCTGAAAACATAATATCGCCGATATAAATAGTGCTCTAAAGGTTTGTTAAAAATTATTGCTGTAAAATTTAATTTATCAAAAAGAAAACTTATTTTCTGATTTAAAATGTTTGAAAGCGCAGAAATAGAGATTAAAATAGTTTCAGAATTTTTAAGCTTAAATAATGTAATATTTAAAATAAGTAATGTTTAAAGTGTTATAATGCGCCAAATATCTTCACTCGGATTCTTGTAGAGATATCAAGTGTAGGCATTGAGGGAGGGGAGGGGGGGGGGGCTCCTAACTGCCTGGTACACCTAATTTTCCATTAAGAAATTGAGGAAAATAAATTTGAAAATATAAGGTAACTAAAAACAAAAAAAAACATATCTCAAATATTTATACATAACTCCTTAAACTTACCTCCAACCTTTGCAACTAATCTAACTCTACCTAGAGTAATTTAAAAAAAAAAAAAGTACATCAGTAGTCGACAATTGTAAAAAAAAAAAAAATTCCGTGATTCTGCCAAAATCAAAACTGCTCTTAGTTCAACTCAGCAAAAAAAAAAAAAAAAAAAAAAAAAAAAAAAAAGNAAGAAACAGAAGAGATACAACTAAAACTAATTAATCTCTTTCCGAAAGATTCGAAAAATATAAAACACTAGCTGCTGTTAAATAATTCTCCCAACGGAAAATTAATTATTAAAAAATATTTTAAAAAATCCGTCATTTAGGAAGCATTATGCAAGCAAATTCCTCAAGTTGATGAAAATTTCCATATTTTTATTCACATAATCCCCCATGCCTATAGAATATATATTTAATTAATAAAAAATGTTTTGTTCTATTATCCTTTAGTTCTATTAAAATAATATTTATGATATAGTAGCCAAAATAGTATATTTATCACAATTTAATTGAAGTCATTAAATTAATTTGATTAAAAAATATACTAGTAATTATTTTGCTAAATCAGAAGATTGGGTGGGTTTTTGTGAATTCTAATTTAAAAATAGTAAAACAACATTCAATCAAAAATAATTTCAATAACACTAAATTAGATGTAATATCAACAGTTAAAAAACAGTATATGAACTAGTAAAATAGCTCAATATGTTTTTGTGGGAAATGAAGATAATCAATTATCTAATGAAAGAATTAAGATCAACTTCACATTTAATGTTTTTATATGAACTTTAATGTTTCCAAAAACTATATCTTCTGTCATCAGAGCCTCTTACCTACCAATCTAGAGAGACATACACTAAATGATGAAATAATTATTAAAAAATATTTTCTGTTAATTTGGATAATTGTATTATTGACAGTAGTGGCTTAAGTGAAATTCGATACATGATGAAACACTTTCTTAAGCAAACTGTAGCTTATTAGAGCACAAGGTAAGCAGGATTAAAAAGTAAGAATACAATTCATAAACCTTGAAGTAAATATTTCACTTCAAAAATAGCAATCTTTTTATAAATGTATCTTTTTAAATACTAATAAATAAGTTGGGAGTTTCTAAATTTTTTCTTAATCAGTTATTACCAATAATTAGATTATTAATTAAAGATAATAAGTAGTATTAGACTTACATGTCTGGAAGGACAATAAGTTTCAGAGGGAGGACCTGACATAAGAATTGAGTGAAAAACTTCCAAATAAAGGATGAACACACACACACACACACACATATATATATTTTTTTTTTAATTTTAAATAGCAAAGAGTAAATCAATAGTAAATAATTGCTGAGAATATTTAGTGTTTGTCGCAAGTGTGTTGTAATGAATGATATATAATCATTCAGTGGAATACTATTTGTTTTTTGATTGTTTAGTAATCATTCAAAATTGAAAAAATACAAATAAAGCACCCAACATGAAATCAAAACTTTAATAAAACGATAAGATTTATACTTATATAAGACTGCACAATTACCTTCCTTTTGTGGTTCTGTTAGATGTTTGATAGGTATCTCAATTAAGAAAAAAGGTTAATCTATCACAACTTTAAAACTATGCATTATATTCTTATAAAGTTGAAGTACATGAAAGTTACTGTTTCAATTTAAATAAATAATTTTAAAATTTAGAATAAATCACACTATTAAACTGAATTTTAATTATTAAGAAATAAGGTTTTGGTGAATTATTTTAATCCTCAAGTTTTGAGGTATTTTGTTAAGCAGTNCAGGGATGAAATTCAATACACACTATTACACTTATAGAGATGTGGTATGTTATATGACAGAAAAATATTTACAGATTAAACTAAAAATTTTTTTAATTATACAAATCTGAAAAGAATATAAATGAACTTTATACGAACTGATAGTGATGTCTGGAGAGGTCTCTGAGAAGGGTTTAAGGACAATTTTCAGAGAGAAGAACTAAACTGAGAAACAACTGGTTAAATGGGATAGGAGGGGGTTTGTCAGCCCACTTCAAAGGTAGGTCAAAATGGTTGGGTTAATGCTTTCAAAGGAAAGTTGGAAAGGCAGAGGCCAGGGATTATTTATCTAAATTTTTCTGTATGATTGAGATAGAATATTGAGAGGTCAGTGATTATTTATTTTAATGTAATCAAATGAGATTTATTTAGCTTAAGTAATAATAGTGATAATGAGATCACTACTAATAGAACAATTAAGCTGAAAGCTGTGTACTAGCTTTTATGTATAATTATGACCAGTTCATACATTTAAGTTATACTGTGTTAAATGAGCTTAATTATTTAAGGCCACTGGAGGTCAGGAATGATTTATAGTAGTGTGGAATTTCAGGTTTCACCTACTCCTAAGCGATACAGCGATTATTAGAGAAAATTAGAAAATAACTAGTAAATTGTACTTTGTAAAAGTAAATTTGACCTATTTTAATAAAATGATGTACGGAAGCATTATGGTTCCTATTACTTTTTGGACATCAGGAAACAAGATTTCAATGAAACATAAATTTCAAATATAAATATAAATATAAATATCTGCTTTCTTTATTTTCAAAATTACAAATATTACACAG
>KZ806922.1:313508-324332 GCA_000696205.2 Oncopeltus fasciatus | reverse complement strand
GCAGAACAGCACATTTATATATATATATATTTATATTTATATACATGTTCGCGATTTCTTCTTTATGTAAACCGTATGATGAATTATTAGAATAATGTCTAAGAGGTTGTGTGATTAAGAGGGAGATCAAAACTTAAAATCATAATATCTTCCTTATCATTTAGTGCGAATTTTATTTTAACTAATTTATTACAACACTTGGGTTTTTTTTTTCCTAAAAATGCATTTTAAGGCAGTTATTTAAGAGTTTACCTTCGTGTGTTGTTTTTAATATATAGAAACCAAAGTTGTTATTTGTTGTGTCAATTGCAAACGGCAAAATTATTATTTTTGCATGAAATTAGAGGGGAAAGAGGGACAGGGGAGGGAAGACCAAAAATTAAAAACGTTATATATTCTTTATAATTAATGTAATTGTTTATAAAAGAGAGTTGAGTCTAATCCCAACTCTTTTCTACGTAAATACCAGAGTCGACCTTAATATTAAGTCGGCCTTAATTTATTCAATTTTTATTAAAATAAATTAAGATTCAATCCCACAAATATTCATAGAATAAATAAAAATAATAATGCAGTGATCTGTTTTGTTTATCTGAAGAAATTTGATAATTTTAAATAAGAGAGTACCAAAATATTAAGTAAATTATTCATTGTAGTATGAGGAACTAGTTCATTTCATACTTCACAAGAACTTGTTCATTGCTACTTCCGGGTTCTAAGTTTAAAAAAAAGTCATTTACTCATACATATGTTCATCTTTGGAAAATCATGGAAAATCTGCCAGCATACAGAAGCAGATGTGCATGGCACACATTTATTTATTTATTTTTCTACTAGAGACACCAAATATTCAAGGAGAAATGAGTTACCAATTTTTCACTGATGGGACTATCTTCATACTAATTTATTGTATTGTTTTAATTTATGGAATTATTTTGTTTAAGTCTAATTAATCATGTTAATATAATATTTAATTAATAATTTTTATTTATGACCTGGAATAAATCGGCTGTACCTTCTGCTGCGTATGAAAGGTTAATTTTTTTTTTCTTCTGGCCATTATACTTAAAATTTGTATTGTTTCATCTTGGAGGTCTGACTTGCACTTTCTTTTCGGACTCTTTAATTTGGCTTGACTTATTATTTCTGTATTTTAGTAATTATAAATCTATGATCCAGCTGTTTTGTGATTATTCATATACCTTTATATCACTAAAGAACCCTTAATTTAGCCTACATTGGACGGGTTAGATGAATTGATACGAAATTGTGTACTATTACGGAATAGATAAAACTTAAACATCAAATTCCATCTACACAGATTCACTGTTCCTCATAAATTTCGTCTACCAGGTTGTGTAAAAAATTTAGGTTAGTTTCTTCTCCTAAAAAAATGAAAATATATAGAAATGTGCTATTTATCTGAAAATCTGAAAATTAAATAATATACTTTCCGGGACACCTAGAATCCAGATATGCTTAAAAAAAATTCCATACGCTGAAACAAAAAGACGATAATTTATATTATCCTTAAATGATTTTAGTTGGGGTTCGGTCAAGGTAGATCCAAAAAAAATCAAATTTTTAAATTTGTATTTTTTTTTTTTTTGGATCTACCTTGACCGAACCCCAACTATAATCATCTAAAAATAATATCTACGGTCCAAAAACTCTCCATTTAAAAAAGACGATAGTCTATTGATTGGATTAAATGCCATCAAATTTATCGTCATTTATGATTTACCTTTTATATGAGCTGAGAGTTTCTATATAAATAAAAATGGTGCCTTCCCATGCCTCCCATAAAAGATGCCGAGGTCTCATTGTCCTTCATTTACTACTTCAGCTTTTCCGACGAAATCATTCATTTTTTCCTATTTTGCCCAGTATTACAAAGAATATAAGAAGTAAAAAACAAGAAATAGTAAATTTTAATTAGAAGGACTTTTAATAAGTCCTACTTTGCGAGAAGTAGACTGTCCACAGATTAAATCCTCAGCGGTAAGTAAGTAGGTCTGACCACTGTGTTGTTACATATGTCTACCAACCCTATTTGTTTACCAGTAAGTTCAGTACAGCACATTTACCACACTAAATGGGAAAGCTGAATGTATTTCACAAGCTGTACAGCCTATAACTTGAGGAGCCTATTTTGCTAGAGGCGGACTGCCCCCAGATCGAATGCTTAGCGGTAAGTAGGTAGGTCCTACTACTGTGCTGCTACATATGTCTACCAACCCTACATGCTTACCAGTAAGTGCAGTACAGCACATTTACCACACTAAATGGGAAAGCTGAACGTATTTCACAAGCTGTACAACCTATAACTTGAGGAGCCTATTATGCCAGAGGCGTACTATCCCCAGATCGAATCCTCAGCGGTAAGTAGGTAGGTCCTACTACTGTGCTGCTACATATGTCTACCAACCCTACATGCTTAGCAGTAAGTGCAGAACAGCACATTTACGTGTTTCACAAGCTTTACAGCCTATATCTTGAGAGGCCTAATTTGCCAGAGGCGTAGTATCTTTAGATCGAATCCTCAGCGGTAAGTAGGTAGGTCCTACTACTGTGCTGCTACATATGTCTACCAACCTACATGCTTACCAGTAAGTGCAGTACAGCACATTTACCGCACTAAATGGGAAAGCTGAATGTATTTCACAAGCTGTACAGCCCTCAACCTGAGGAGTCAGATTTGCCAGAGGCGTGCTATCCCCAGAACGAATCCTCAGCGGTAAGTAGGTAGGTCCTACTACTTTGCTGCTACATATGTCTACTAACCCTACATGTTTACCAGTAAGTGCAGTACAGCACATTTACCACACTAAATGGGAAAGCTGAACGTATTTCAAAAGCTGTACAGCCCTCATCCTGAGGAGTCTAATTTGTCAGAGGCGTGCTATCCCCAGATCGAATCCTCAGCGGTAAGTAGGTAGGTCCTACTACCTACTTGCTTACCAGTAAGTGCAGTACAGCACATTTACCACACTAAATGGGAAAGCTGAATGTATTTCACAAGCTGTACAGCCCTCAACCTGAGGAGTCAGATTTGCCAGAGGCGTGCTATCCCCAGATCGAATCCTCAGCAGTAAGTAGGTAGGTCCTACTACTGTGCTGCTACATATGTCTACTAACCCTATATGCTTACCAGTAAGTGCAGTACAGCACATTTACCACACTAAATGGGAATGCTGATAGTATTTCACAAGCTGTACAGCCTATAACTTGAGGAGCCTATTTTGTCAGAGGCGGACTGTCCCCAGATCGGGGCCACTGTGTACGTTGTTTACAACCTATTTACAGAGGACAACAAGCTGCCTTATATAAAGGCAAAAGATGGCGGGTCGTTGATCGCTACCAGATCTATGTCACTTCTTGCTCAATCCACCGTGTCCTTTATTGTTGGACACTTAATTCTGTCGTTTCCTCTACAGAAGACAAGAGTTTCAAAATTATTTCTATTCATTAAATAACAATGGCTATTTATTTACGGCGTTCTTCGAGGGCTGACTGAGTTTTCAATTTTATCACGAGGTGAATGGTAGATTACTTTCTGATCATATTTATAAATGAATACTTTGTCTGTTTAATACTTCAAAACTATTTAGTACATAAATTATATACAAATCACCGTCATTTTTTTGAAACATAATTCAACAATGTTTACCAAACCCTGTCTGGATTCGAAAATTTTATTAATAAATTACAGCTTTAAATAGAAATTTAAATGTCAGATCTTTTTATTAAATATTAAATACATTTTTAAATCTGAAAATTATATAGATGGAAAATTTAAAAGTAATTCTAATAATAATAGTAAATAATAATTCAGGTAGTGTATAATTTATATTTTAACTATAATGTAAAACTTACATAAAAAACTTAGATTGAAAATATTACATTTTTAATAAATACTCTGATTAAATACTGAGTACCTGCCTTTCATAAAAAAATTTTAAAAAGATATCTTACATTATTGTGAATTTTATAAATATAAGACTTATTTATTATCAATTATCGATTGAATGAGCTTGTCAGACAGAAATGTTAAAAAATCTATAATGGCATAGTCTATAATATTCTTAATAATTGAAGAATAACGATAAGAATGAAGATAATTACAATTTCTTAAGTAGTAACAATTTTTAGTGCAAGGGAACAGAATAATAAATCTAACTCTCCCAGCCAGGACTCGAACCTGGATCTCCTGCTATCCGGGCCGGTGCGTTTTCCTTTTACGCTACCGAGACACGTCCTAATCAGGCTGGGACAGTTAGATTTATTATTCTGTTCCCTTGCACTAAAAATTGTTAACATTTATGTTGGATTAAATACCACAAATAAAATTTCCTAAGTAGTGTTCCTCTAATCCCCCATCTGATCTTAAAGTAAACATGCACAAATACCAAATTCTGTATCCAAATAATTCCATTATTTCTTACTTTTTTAAATATCTCAGTCATTATGTATTTTTCGTTAATATTTTACAGTGCTTAGATGTTTAAAATTAAGTTTTAGAACTATTACGTCTCATGAATTTTTTCTTAACCCTAATAAAACAGAGATATTTCTGCATGGCCGATTTTAGCCTCTTGTGAACTCCCCCAAAGAGGTATACAAACAGAATATAGAATCCATCTCCATTTTTATAAATTCGGAAGCTATATGTATGTTAGGTTATAATATAAGTAACAATATATATGTACATATACATACAGTTTGTGAAGATATTTCCTTCAGAGAAAAACTGCTGGTACAAAACTAATTGTTTAACCGGTAATTAAAACGAAAAACTGGGAAAAAATATTAAAAAAAAAAGCTGAAAAATAAGTTTTAAAAAACATATTTCTTTGGTGAAATTAATTAACTCCTACTTTTAATGGGGTTCATTTACCGACAAATTAAAGTGCAAAAGTGATACGTCCTCAAAAGAAAACTAATCATTTTTTTTCAGTGATTCCAGTCTGCAGCAACATTTTCTTTATCAGCTAAAGAAAATTTTTCTTCTGAAAATTAAAATTTAATTACCGAAAATCAATATGCTCAAAAAAATTAAAATAAAACCACGATTAAAGTATAGTAACAAATATTAGGGATCAGGATAAATAAAGATAAATGAGTGGTGGTTGATCATAATCATCAATCAAAAGAAAATGCATCATAATTAAAGCAGTGTTATTTGATAAAATGTTTGTAGTACCTAATAATAATTCTATTGACAATATATTAATATAATAAGTTAATATTATTCCCAGGCGTTTAGCGACAACAGATAATGGTATGGGGACATTAATATGCAATAGAAACAGCTCCTGGCATAAGACCGGTATTTTATTACAGGGTTCCTTATGGACTGTTGTGATCATTTATATTGACTTATAACAGTAATTTGAATGTTTAAAAGTTGAAACTGAAGAAGAGCCAGTTAAAACTCGAAACGTCGAGGAATATCGTATGAAAAATAAACTAATGTAAGAAGAAAAAAAAAGCAATTGTCTGAATTATTATAAATTTGCATTTGACTCTACTAGTTCTTACCTATCAAATAGGATAAGATAGAAAGTGCATCACAGGTAGTTACAAAGATATATTCCTAAAGTATATTGCCTATGTAAATATTTATATATTTAGTTGTTTAACTTGTATTTTTAGTATTGAAGATGACTCTGAACGAGTCGAAACTTAAAGAGATAGATTTTAAATACATTTTTGGGACTTAATTTAATTCCTTTCGTCTATTTAAAAGGAATTTATTTTTTGTTTACATTTTTAAGAGCAATTTTGGTTAAATTGATAACAACTAAAGTGACATATAAGAATGCATTTGAGATTATGTAGCTCGGAAGGTTGAAAATCATATTTTAATTTAAAATAAAATACTACGGTTACGGGCTGTGAATCAGAATCATATTCATATTAATGAAAGCAATATGATAATATATCTAAGTAACATTAGGGTTGTTAACCTTACATGTAGACTAAATATAATAACTTTATAAATATTAATTTAGTTGTGGTTTATTATCCCACGTAAATTTTAAACAATTAATGCGAGGGAATAGAATAAAAAATTTACCTGTCCCAGCCAGGACTCGAACCTGGATCTCCTGCTTTCCGGGGATAGATTAAAAAATCTATCTGTCCCAGCAGGAGATTCTATTCTTCTGGAAAGCAGGAGATCCAGGTTCTTGTCCTGGCTGGGACAGATAGATTTTTTATTTTATTCCCTCGCATTAATTGTTTATAATAACTTTATATTTAATTTACATATAAGGTAGAATATGATAATATAAATTACAGGTTTTGTTCTGAGTTGTTCATCCGATGTTTTTTTTTTGTATTTTTAAAATTCCCAGAATAATTTAATGTCATGTTATGCGTTTTATTAAAATAAAAACTCAAAAAAAGTCCATTAGAGTTGGCCTAGTGCTGATTTTTATTTTTATTTTATTGTCGGCTATTGATCCGTTAATTTAAGTCAGAAATTATGTTAAAGTCGAACGGAAAATACACCAAACTATTTTTTTTGTTGTTGTTATTTTATTGTTAAATGAGCCAAACTGGATGGAATGAGTTACTAACGAGAAACAGACATATAGAGTGATAAATAGTGCGTAGAGTTGTGATCTGCGTACAAGTGTAGGGACTGAGGATACAGGAGATGGCGGATGTAAGAGTGTAGATAAAACGCGAAGTAGGAGGAAACCTACTTCCAGGAAAGTAGAACTGCATTCCAGTGTCGTCTGGCGTTCTCCAGCTGCACCAGATCTCCTGGAGTACAGTTACGTCGGGGGAGTAAGGCGAGAACCCCCTCCTTTCTTTCTCAGCTCTTCTTCTCGGACTACGACTTCTCCTGGCTTTCGGAGAGGATTCCATATCACGCATACAAGTATACCAATCAGCAGAAATTATGTCCTCATGAGGATATCAAGCCATTGTCTTTTATAGTGCTTATCGACTGTCATAGTCGCCATGGTCACTAGTTATATATATAGACACACAAAACACACACACACACACACACACACACACACACACACACACACACACACACACACACACACACACACACACACACACACACACACACACACACACACACACACACACACACACACACACACACACACACACACACACACACACACACACACACACACACACACACACACACACACACACACACACACACACACACACACACACACACACACACACACACACACACACACACACACACACACACACACACACACACACACACACACACACACACACACACACACACACACACACACACANCACACACACACACACACACACACACACACACACACACATATATATTTATTTATTTATTTATGTGTGTCTTGTTGGCGTTTTGTTTCCGCAATTTTAAATCGAACAAAAAGGGAAATTTAAGAAAACAACGGTTTTTATGCATCCTTTTGGAAAACGTTAGACTAGTTATTGGCTGAGATTGAAAGAGGGAGACTAAATGTCAGTCAAGACTAAAGCGAAATTTCTTCAAAAACTTCATTTCACAAAAGATACACACACAGATGTATAAACGAAAATAAAACTGTACAAACTAAGCGAATTTATAAGTATCATAGTCTATTAATATTTTATTGAATATGTGTAGAGGACTGAATAAATTGAAGGTTTTCAGTATGTATTGTATTTGCATCAAGGTATCCTGCTATATCGTAACACTGCATTAGACGGACTGTGCCCATCAGCAAAGTTTAATCAGATAATTTACTCACAAACTCATATTTATTATAAACCTTTAATTTATTTCTTAAACCTGACTAAAGCCTGACAAATAATTCTGAGCAAAATATTTTTGTTCTACAAAGTTTATTTTAAAGTTAGTATTATGATTGGATTAGGCTGTTTTTAAAATCTTTGTTTTCAATATTTTATTGTTCATGTAAGCTTTCAACAAATTTGAGAATAATTGAAAATAAGGAATAAGACAAGAATGAAGAGCAATAAAAGTTGTGAGATTTGAGATTTTGTGTGTGTGTGTGTGTGTGTGTGTGTGTGTGTGTGTGCGCGTGNGACGCCAAATGACTGAAATCGGCCAAGCCGAAGAAACATTTAAATTTATGGTTTGTTTAATTATAATTTTTTGGTTAAAATTTAATAAGGAGGGGAAATTTAGATAGAAACAACAAGACCGAATCCCTAACCAATACATTTTTGTAAACAATAAAATGTAGGTAAGAGACATCTAGTCTAGCCGAAATGTAGTTCAGACCATAATACATTTTTGGGTTATAATTTAGTTTGTTGAGAAATTTTATTATTGAGTAAAGAGTATTTTAAATAAAATGATTCTTATTCCTGCTCGAGTGGAAATGAGGTCGAGATCCGTACTGCAGACGGTGAACGACCTCTTGCAAATATCAACGATTCTATCCCCCACTAGATGTCTTCAAACTCATCAGCTGAATAATATTTTATTAAGTGTTTAACTGAAATAATATACTAAATATTAATAAAAAATATTATAGGACTGATTTAAATGGGGAAAAAAATCAAGGATCCAAGGAAAACTATTTTTGAAAGAATTAAAAAAAAAAATAATAACACTTGTCAAATTACAGATCTATTTATCATATATTGTCTTCTCCTGTCAATGAATTTATTTTTTACAACTCTATTTATGATATATTGTTTCTTTCTTTTGGAAGGCATTCGTTCCAGGACCGCCTCATGATGGCCATGTAAGCCTAATTCGTAGGAAAATAAGAAAATCCGTCACCCAGGATGCGTAGTATAAGCAGATTTCTCGCGTTTAACAAAGGTAATTATATTTAAAAGTCGAAGATACAAATGAGCGTAGAAGTCTAGCAACACGATTTTAAATTCCTCCCTCGGCTTTGGGATATGAAAGCCAATCCAGCGCCATCTTTGTTTAGATCATGGTGTCAATACTAGCTTCTCCCACTATTGAGGAATTAATTAATTGACTGTTATTAAACAACTGTTATCGATAGATCTACGATTAGTCAATTTATTATCATATTCTATCAAAATATATTCCATAGATTTTCTTCATGAAATTTTATATGTCACTTACTTTTTTTTTTTAATAAATCATTATTTATTACTTTCTCTTACTTAACAACTTGTAATTTGATGACAGATATGTATAATAAATAAGTGAAAAATATGTATATAAAAATATAATAATATTAACAATAAAATAAATAAATGATCATCACTGTGTAGGGAGAAGGGCTCCTTCGACCCCACTCCTAATAAGTTTAGACGATAATACCCAGGAGGTCACGAAGCCATCTCTGTTTTAGTAGCCGGGGAGGATTGTGAGGATTGGAGTCCGACGATAGGGATTGGGCATGTGGATTAGGGTGAAATTGGAGTTTGCTATGGAAGAGCTTGAAGCGAGTGGAGATAAGGTCTTAGACAAAAGGAATATTAAAAAGTCGTGATGAAGGGTAGAGTTGGACATATAATATGGGGCGTTAGCAATTATTTTGAGAATTTTGGACTGAAAGGATTGTATTCGTTGGATATTGGAAGGCTTAGCGGCACCCCACAGTTCTGCACCGTACGTTCAAATTAGTCGAATTATGGTCTGAATTAGAGAAAGGTATTGGGATGTTATTCTATTTAATATTATCAGGATAATCTTTTCTTAGTTGAAAATTTACTTGTACGCCTTTACACTAATTTATTTTAATTCTCCAATTGCTGCACCACTGCTGAATAGCATCAAGGTGGTTTTGTAAAACGTTAGAAGCGGTTTTGGGATCAGGATGAGGGGACAGGATCGCTTTGTCATCTGCAAAGATGTCACTTACTAGTGCAAAAAAGAAAGTCCTATCGTAAATGTGAATAATTTGACTGATAGGAGTGTGGGCTTACATGAATTGATTAAAAACTGCTGCAGCGAGCAAAATATTCAATTTAGATCTATGAAACTCGACATTTTTGTTTTTTGATAAATAAAAATATCTTTATTCATTATTTAAAATTTTACATAACCAAATTAACATTTAAGAGTAAGGGTTTACATGAAACCTAAATTTAACTAAACGCTACTATTCCTTTTCTCTACGAATTTTGACATACAATATTTAAATGCTTTATTTTAAGAATTTCTTAAATGAGCAAAGTTGGTCAAATTGGATGTAAAATTATTTACAACCTACAGTTAGATTACTTATCGCCGATAATAAATATAAATTAACATTGAAAAACGCTATAATAAATTGAAATGGTGTAAAAATGATTTGGATTGTTATTTGCAGAGATCAAACAATGAGAAGCGGTGTTTTCCTTAAATCCTTATTTGTAACTGATCGTACTACCGGACGTAATAGTTATTTAAGAGAGACGAAATTCGACTCGTAGCAGTGAAATAATAGTTGCTACATGTTTTCAATGAATAATTAAAATAACAGTACTAGGACTAGGGTTAACTTCGCAAGATAAATTAATTTTGTTTAAAATTGGATAAGGTAAAAAGGGTTTTAGAGAGAGCCAAAATTTGTACATTAATATCTTCGTTGACATTTGAGTTACGAAATTTTCGGAATCATAATTGGTGGGAAATCCAATTTTCAAAGGAATATGTTTCAAAATTTTAACAAAATTTACTTCAAAAGATAGAAACCTCTGACAGTAACTTCAAAAGGTGAGCGCTTCCCCCACTCTTTTTTCTCACTCAATTTAAAGCTAATCTTAGTGGAATTACGTTTTACTGAGTGTAATTACGTACAATGAGCATGTACTCTCTGGATTGTAAATTAAATTTTGATTCCTTTTGATTATTATATATATATA
>KZ806922.1:285523-300126 GCA_000696205.2 Oncopeltus fasciatus | reverse complement strand
TATATATATATATAAAGTCGCCCCACCTACTTATCTTCATACGAGAGGGGAGCAATTGTCAAAGTAGAAAAATCGCTAACAAAATTATGTGAATGGAAAGTTGGATGAAGTTCGAAGCAAAATGAGAGGAATATTGTAAAATGATTATTCATGAGAAGTGCATAAGTGCGGGACAGGTAGGAGTTGGTTGGTGACTGGGTTTTAGCAACATTTTATAGACATAAAAATAAGTCCAAAATGGAATAGAACAACTATTTTCTACCTATACTAATAGTCATATCTGTAAAAGCTTACCCAGGACGGGACTGTAACCTTTAGCCGAAGGATTGCGAGACCCGAACGGATCCCCTGAGCTAGCCTGATACACCAATTCTGTGAACAATTTTTACTCCTAGCAACCTCAATATTTACATTTCCTTTTGAAAAGTTCGCTAATGATTATTAGTCAGAAGGCTATTTATTAAATATGAATTATAAAGAATAGCCATATGCCTATGTTTATATATATATATATCGTTAGTGGCGTCATAACATTATTACTAAAGCCATCAATAGGGCAATAACCCGTTGAGTAATAACAGCTTGAAGTAAACAGCATGTGGAGGTTATAACTGTATGATGTACTTTAAAACCTCTCATGATAGTGGTTTTAAAAAAATAAAAAAAAAAAAAAAAAAAGTAGTTAGAAAAGTAATAAAAAAACAAACAAATAAATTTAAAAAAAAGAATAATGTTTAAAAAAATTAATAATTAAAAAGAAAAAAAAACTGTGCTATACATCATAATTATTATTTATTATCTAAAATTATTTATTCTCTATAGTGTAAGTGTATTTTATTTTGACCTATATGTGGGTATATGTGTGAATTTATGTATATGCACATATAGTTGTTATCTACTTGTCTCATTGAAACTAGAGAACTAAATCATTATGAAAGGATATGCTAATTGTATTAAATCCCATAGATGTGGGCGTAATAATCTAAGGGTTGATCGCCCCTAAACCCGATCCTACTACTATAATCAACTATTAATTTAATATATTATATTCGAAATTAATTTCTGCCTAATCAGAATTTCCTGAATTTATATATATTAGCTGAGGTAGCAGGGCTGAAAGTATTTTGTTCATTAATATTTTATTGTAATATAGGTTTTCAGTTGCATATTTTAACCCGGGAACCAATTTAATTAACTTTTTAATTAATTTGTTTGTTCCATGTAAATACTACAAAATTTAATAAAAAGAGTGAGTATGATTGAAGTTTACACCGAGAGCCGTAATCACCTTTTAAGTGCAAGTGTAGTGCAGGGCCAGAAAATTAAGGTCTTAACCATAAATAAAATTCTTTAATTAACAAGAGAAAAAAAAATTACATTTGATAAATAAAGAAAATGCTTAATTAACTACATTTTATATTCATCCCAGACAATTAATATACTGCAAAAAAGTAAAAATGAATTTTTTCTGTGAATTAATTCAATTAATTGAAATTTGTTTTTATATCTCATCGACTATATTCACAATTAGGTGAAAATACAATTCAAATTCACCTTATAACAGCACTGTTTAATATTTTAATTAAGTAAATGCAATAAATACGTATAAAGTAAACATATTTTCATTTTTAAATAAACACATTTTTTTGTAAGATATGTTTATTAAGTTAAAATTAAATGGAAAATAGTATTTGTTAATTAATAAAAATTAAAACGTATCTTAATATTAAAACATAATTTGCCAAGTTTAATTTATCAAAGTATTTTAATTATTCTTTTTATTTTATTTTAGTAGTTCATGAAACATAATTAGTATATATTATATTAACAGAAGGTATTAGGACCTGAAATATGGAGTAAAATTTTTAGCCAAATATTGACAACTTTAAATAAATTTGTAATTAAAGAATTTTGTCAATATGTGATCAAAGGTTTATTTTTAATCCAGGAGGTATGTTTTGAAAATTTTCACTTAAGCCAAATCAGTTATTCACTTTTTTATATTAGCTCATGCAAGTGACAAATTATATCTTGCAAATAAAAAAAATATTATAGAAATGGATGGACTTTGACTATATAGTCAAAACGAGTCTGCAGGACGAGTTTTATTATAATATGACTAATAATTATTAGCCATGCTTTAAAGTAATCACAAATTTCTTTAACTATAAGGTCATCGAAGTCCATTCTAGATATTTTTAAATTTTCAAAATATAATTATCCCTAGCATGAGTAAGTATAGAAAAGAAGAATAACTAATATTGCTTTTTATAACTGGTATAAAACATTTTCATAAGATAAAAAATGTTGTTTCTTTTCTTAATCTGACAAGTTATTGATCGCACTTTGATGTTCTTGAACTAAAGTATATTTTCTCAAAGATTTTATATATTTTTTATACGGAGATAAAATTAGTAGAATTTTCATTTTGTTTATTTTTATTTTGTTTATGATTTTAATTTAAATTGTGTTTTTTAGATGGGGGGGGGGAGCTTAAATGACTGGGCATTGATGTGAACGCCTTACCTAAAACAGGGAACACTCCAGCTGTGTAATTCACGTAGGCTAGCTGTTCCATAGATAGATTTATAGGCCATAGATTAGTGTGGAAGGTGTCTTCCATTGAGTCCGGGGGTCTATAGGACGTGCAATGGAAAAAATAAGAAAAATTGTAGGAAAACCACTTGTAATCAGTACGGAATCACTATTCTCACCTAAATTTCAAATTATAGACTCAACTGAGGGCATGAAAAGAAAATAATCTCCTAGTTACTCAATAAAGCCTATTTATTCAAGATATATACAGGAAGAAATATTATAATTTTAACTGTAAGTTGTATATAAAATGTAATTAGTTACTCCTTAGTCGACTGGGTTAACGCTGTACATATATTCTGAGCAGGCAAATAAACATGTGTTAGCCCTCTGACCAGAAAACTCCTTTATTTTACGCGGGGTTTTGGATCCCGAGGTCGTCATGTAGCATAAGGTAAATATAATGTAGTGATTAGAAGAGGATATACACCAATGGAGTGTGTATTCTGTTTAATATTTGTGAGTGAGTGTAGAGAAGGGGTAGGAGTGATGTAAATGAAGTAGGTGGTGGGGAGGCGTTCGGCCCAGGAGGAGGAGCAGCCAATGGGAGGAGAGCTGCGGTCCTAGGCCCCGCCCACCTGCCCGGCCCGACAAAACACAGCCAGCCCCAGCTTGGCGCAGGAGTTCCAGCTAGACCGTCTCGCTGTTCATATCTCTCGCCGGTTTTGTGCTCATTGGCTCTGTGTGTTCGCTCCGTTTGTGCTCACTCTCGCAGTAATGTGAACTGTTCTCTATCGTTTCCAAACGATCGGAATGGATCAGGAAGAGGCCCCACTAGGCGACCAATATATTGCGGAGTTCGATATGGTTCATCTTGATGACGTTTCAGTGAAAAAAGAAGGCGTAGAGATGGAGAGATTGCCGTCAATGCCGCTGCCCTGCGGCGGAGGGCTGGTCGCGATGGGACAGTCGCCGCCCCCGCATCTGATGACCCCGCCCCAGCACGAGGAGTACGGTGTGGTGACCATGGGTCCTCACCACAATTTGGTCATGCACACCGGGAATACACTCCTGTACCCGGACACCCCCGGGACCCCGCCGGACACCCCTCCCGAGAGTGAATCCCCCCATTCGCCCCAGGTCCGCCACTATCACCTGGAACAGGCTCCGAGACCCCTGGACGACGACATGGTCTGGATGCCCCAGCCCCAGCCGTTGGACCTGAGGCCACACTGTGCCGAGCTCTCGCCCGAAGAGTGGGCCCTACCTCCGGCCGGCCTCCAGCTCTCACCTCAGCAGCTCCTGCCGCAGAAGATACACCCCAAATTCCATCACCACCACCATCACCGGGACGAGCCCCCCATCCGGGACGACCACTCGGTGAAGAGCGGCGGCTGTCCCGAAGACCTCATCAGTGACGAGCTCCTGATGTGCCTCTCGGTGCGCGAGCTCAACAAGAGACTACAAGGCTATCCTCGCGAACTAGTTGTCAAATTGAAGCAGAAGCGACGGACGCTGAAGAACCGTGGATACGCCCAGAACTGTCGCAGTAAGAGGCTGCACCAGCGGCACGAACTGGAGATGATGAACAGAGAGCTACAGAGAGAGATCCACACGCTGAAGTTGGATTTGAACAACGTATCCTGCGAACGCGATCTCTACAAACAGAAGTTGGAAGCCATTCTCAGGAAGAGAGAGAGGATGGTAGACCCGAACGGCCAGGATGTTTACATGTGACACAGGTAATCCCAGCTCTAGAGGTACCAGTCTTTAGTTTGATTCGTGTAACCTTGGAGATTTATATGAAGATATATATATTATATATAATATAATATATATATTTAATATATAATATGAAGATTTAATTTATAAACGCCTGTTTAGGCTGTTATGTACATAAACTTTGATCTACGCTGTAAATGTTTATATTTCGTAGCAGTATCTGACGAGTAACATTATATTTAACATAAACTCTCTTAACTGCTATTGTACATTTATATAAAATGATTGAGAGGTTTCAAATATTTTACTACTACATAGAATCGTTATTGTAGAGTATTATTGACTGATGTGTCAGTTACATTGAAAAATATTAAAATTATCATATCATGACCGCCTCTTCGGAAGTGAAAGTTGAGGGACAATATTTTTCCTTAAGTACAAATGGAATTTATTCATTTTTGATTATTGTTTTAAAGTTTTAATAACTTTTAAAGTATAATTGTTTACAAATAATAATTTTTTTAAGTTTAATTGTAAGATTTAGATTGTAAATTATCAGTTGTTTCGCATAAATATATTGTTTTCATTTTAAAGATTGCATACATATAGATTGCATTCCAAATTAAACTGTCCATAGTTACTCAGTACCTAGTAGAATACAAATAGATTCATGAAAAAAAATATATTGCATGTAAGCCAAAATATTTTAAAATGCAAATATTGTTAGAACCTCTCCTTGCCAGGAAGTTCTGTCTCTACAGCTGGTTTCCTTCTCCATTCCAAACAAACAAGTCACAAAACGGGTCAATAGAATTACAACACGTTCATGAGTTATTATTATTTAAGCTGATAATTTTCGAATAGGAGACTGTAATTTTGTAAATATTTTTTTTTTTAAACAATTAGTTATTTTTATTGTTATAAACTTTTGGTAATAAGTTTTACTAAATTTGTAAATATTTTAGCTTCCATAGATTATATTGGAATAAGCAATAAATACTTGAGTGATTACACCATATCAATTGTACAATTTAAAATTAAAAAAAAAAAAAATGTTTCCTTTTCAAAGAAAACCAAAAATACTGTTATATTTTTATTTAACAGACTATTTGATGTAGTAGTTACCATTTTGTTACCAAGAGCAAAGAGGTACATGTGAGAATGTATATTCTTTTTTTGTATCTTCGTCTTTATGAAATTGTACAGTTGTAAAGTTTTAACAAATAGAAAGGGTGTCTTCCTTCTATCAATCAGACTAATTTTTTTTTTTTCCACCCCGAATTCCTCAGAGAAAGTAGAGGAGATAACAAAAATTTATCAATCAATTAGATATAATCAATCATAATTTTATTTTTCCTATATGATACATTAATTATGGTTTTTCCTCTGCTCTCTCAAACAAAAACATTCATTATTAATTATTATATATTCAATTATTTAATTGATAATGCAAAAGAAACAAAGAATTTTAATAATATAAGGAAATTAAAATAGACGATGGCTTATAGGGTGTTCACTGGGTGGTTGTTTGGCACCACAATTCATAATTTACTTATGAGAAATTGATTCATAAATTAATCTTGATTGAGAAATTGACTGGTGGAGGAATCATCTACATTTTAGTTGTTTTTTTTTTTTAACTAAGAAAAATTTTTAATAAAACTTTCAGAAAAATTAATTGAAGCTTTTGACTTATAATAAATTATAAATATGAATCACTGTAATATTTATTGTGGCGTAGAATGAGGAGAATACATTTAATAATTTCAAGCAGATTTTAAGAATTACTCAGGCTTTATGAAATGTATTAAAAAACGTAATAATACAAAAAAATTTTCCTTTCATTAAAGGAATATCATTATATGGGATTCAATTGGAATATAACATGTATCAATTGATTATATAGAATTATAGAGATTATATAGACTCAGAATCCACTGTAAGTGATCCGTGATTTTCAAATATTTAATTATAATAATGTATGAATCCAATGACAATTTATTATTATTTTTGTTTTATCATTTAATGTTATTAGTCAGATGAGATCCATAATATTTAAATTTACCTCTGAATTCAAAGTAGGGTTTTTTTATTATATATATGCTGCTGGAACATTACATTTGCAGACACACACATATTTTATGTATAAATATATGCTTAAATAAAATTTTACTGGGAAGTGTAACAGAAGAAAAAAGGAATTAATTTGTCTACCACCATAAATATATCAAGAAATAATATTTTTTGCTTTTTGGGGAGAAAATTGAAAATATCACACAGTATATGTACTAAATAAAAGCACTAAATTTCATTTAAAATGTGAATATATGTAATATTTTTCATTGATATAATGAAATAACTTCGTGGAGATAGCTATGCTTATGCATTATATATTATATTTATATAAACTTTTGGATGGACCATATTTTTAGCTTTCCTAATTTGTGATCGATGAATATTTTTAGAATATTTTTTTTTTTAATGTTGCTTTATGCTACGCATAGCTTAATTTCCCTGCAGAATATGATCTAGAAGGCACATTAAGGGAGATATTTAAGTACGAAGGAAAGTTCAGCGGTCTTCCCTGTATTTTAAATATATAATCTGAAATCTTTATTTGGACCTCGTATAGTTATCTGTTATATGGATTTGTTTTTTGTTGTTGTTCGGTACGTTGGATTAGGAGTTTCGAGGGGGAAATAGATTTTTCCTAAACATCCTCGTTATTATTGGTGTTTTGAATAATATTGAAAACATAATGGGAATAAAATGTAATTTATTAATATTTATATTTTATAACATATTTCCGAGGGATAAATAATAGGGAAAATGTTGAATAATGAATTTGGAGGCTTGAGGGCCCTCCGAGCCGCTCACCTTCTAAACGGCCAAGATCCAAAGGGCCTANTTCCAAAAACCCCTTTATCGTGAGTGCTCATAATCATGGCTTCTGAGATAAGGATGTTTCGTAGTCTTATGAAAATTAAACGTAATAATAAGAGTTTATTACGCAAAGAACAGTTAATTACAGTAAAATATACTGGCTATAAACTTCCCTTAAATGGTAAATAGTTAATTGATAGTTAAATGGTGGGTAATTGGTTGGCCATTGAGTGTACGCTCAAAGCTTTATATGAACCGATAATAATGATACAAAATCGAAAAGTTGGTAATATTAAATATAATAATTACCGTATAATTATGGAGTATTTTATTTTTCTTCTCCTCGACGAAACCCTGATTAAATAGTTAACTTAAATAACTTACTGAAAACCGAATGGATTTTGGAATATTGATATTTTATTCAATAATATACTTAGTTGATTTATCGTTTAATTTTTTAAAATGTAGAATCTAAACAAGATTACATTATTCATTTGAAGAAGAAATAAGTTATTCAGATTCGCACACATTAGTTGAAAATTAATCAGCCCTTAAGTACTCTACTTTGAATGGTTCGCCATATGTAGGATGATAAGGGTGAATGAAAAGCTAGTCACAGATAAGTAAATAACTGTTACATGCTGTTATGCGTAGCGTCGTTATGTGGAGTTGATTAGAAAGGCAACTTTTATTTTTTATTTTTTTTTTTTTTCATTTAATGAAGAACCCAGGGAACCCCAGGGTAATTAAAATTAGAAGCATAGAAAGAAAAAACCAACTGTGCACTGTGAACCTTGAACCAGGGATCTTTGGAACACCAACCGCTTAACTGCCGCGCTCCACTAACGATAAGAAAATTTCAGAAAACTTCAATTTTTAAATTTAAAATTTAACCTTGCAAAAATATATCTACCTGAATTATATAATTTTACTTTTATATGGAATTCATATAAAATATGTTAAATTGGATTTCATTAATTTTTTACATAAATTTTTAAATGCTAAACACTTAAGGAATTTTTAAATGTACACGTGCACACTTAAGAAAAAATATTATTCAGTAACATGTTATTATCTACTAGAGCATATCATATCAGCTTATTTCAAACCTTTGTATATGATTCAGAACAAATTATCATTCAGACAAATTTAGTACATTAGTTTTAAAATATTTGATTATTATTTTTGATTTATTAAATTTGCATATTAATATAGTCTCTGATTTCGATTTTATATTGTTTTTGACCAGCCTATCTGAATAAACAATAAATTTAGAAATATTAAATGAAAGTACCATTGCTTATTTTTTTTTTTATTTTATTCACAATAACCAGAAACCAATCTTCATTGTGATTTTATTCCCATTAATTATTATTGTCCTTCGTCGAATATACACATTTTGAATATCTCATGTAAATGTAACTAATTTAATATAGAAAAAAAAGTGATTTTTCTACGGCTTATAAAACTTATAACCCTTAAATTTATGGTAAACTCTATATTTTTATGAAAAACTCTCATTAAGGTGCATATTTAAATATTTATCTACGCGCTCTTTCTACTATTCCTTCCGAAACAATGTAAATTCAGAACATTAAAAAAAACCAAAAAAAAAACAGTGTAATGAATATGAAATAGCGCATTTCTTTGTTTCTGAAGTTTTCATTAAATACACGATTGCATAGCAACGTATGAGATATTTATATGTACCTTTGCGTCAGGACTTATCAAAATTATTAGCTGAAAAGTCTTTAGCGATAACTATTTCTGCAATTTTTTCCAGGATTATTATTTTCTTAGATATATTCTGGTACACTTTTCAATGGTAAAAACAATCCATCACTAAAGTGTAGCTGAAGACTCACTCCGAGATCTTCCTCAATGTTTTTCTGTATCTCCTTTTTTCTTATTGGTGTTGACTATAGCTTGTTGTCATCAAACCACCTCCTTTGCTACCAAATCAGGTACATCTCTGCCCCTCCGACGTTGGATATCAACCCGTAGTGTTCAGAAGTAGGAGCTAAGTTACTTTTCAGTCCAGATAGGCCCTTTGGATCTTGGCCGTTTAGAAGGTGAGCGGCTCGGAGGGCCCTCAAGCCTCCAAATTCATTATTCAACATTTTCCCTATTATTTATCCCTCGGAAATATGTTATAAAATATAAATGTTAATAAATTACATTTTATTCCCATTATGTTTTCAATATTATTCAAAACACCAATAATAACGAGGATGTTTAGGAAAAATCTATTTCCCCCTCGAAACTCCTAATCCAACGTACCGAACAACAACAAAAAACAAATCCATATAACAGATAACTATACGAGGTCCAAATAAAGATTTCAGATTATATATTTAAAATACAGGGAAGACCGCTGAACTTTCCTTCGTACTTAAATATCTCCCTTAATGTGCCTTCTAGATCATATTCTGCAGGGAAATTAAGCTATGCGTAGCATAAAGCAACATTAAAAAAAAAAATATTCTAAAAATATTCATCGATCACAAATTAGGAAAGCTAAAAATATGGCCCTTCCAAAATTTTATTTAAATATTGCTGGTTCTCAACATGTCATTCCCTACATTCCGCACACCCTACACAGTTATATAAAATTTATCGATAGCTACTAAATCGAATAAAATAGAAATTAAGTTTAGTTACTCACATATGACAACGTGCAAAACACGTAAAATCTAAATTAAGTTATGTCCCTTGTCGAAATTTGCACCAAAACCGAATTTAGTATCAATCAGTTAAGTTAGTATCAATTTAATTAAGCTTGAAATTATCTCTTTCATCCTGGTCATCCTGCTAATTATCCGAAACTTTAATTAAAAAATAATGTCTATTCCTTTAAACCGTACGCTTTTCTTGGAATTCGATGAAATTTTGGATTTCGATATATTTGCTCCAAAATAGTGCACAATTTCATATAAGCTTTTTCCATATGTATTCTAAGAAGGGTTAAATTTTTGGTGTCTTAATATTGTTTTAACTTTAGCTCGATCTAAGCCAAAAAGTTAGTATAATTTATCATATTGGAGTTGATGCCAAGTTTCGCATTTTTTGTTTTTTTCATTTCGTCCTATCTCACTAATAGAGACAATTTTCAATTTTACAACACTCCAACAAGTTTATATACTATTATTTAAAATCCATATNGAATATTATATTTTTATTATTATATATTATTATTTTATTATATTATAAGCCAGGATCCGAACCTGGAGCAGGAGCCAGGTTTGAGCCCTGGGTGGGACAGTTAGATTTTTTATTCTATTCCCTAGCATTTAATCGTATAAAACTTATGTGGGATAATATACCACAATAAAAATAAATAAATAAAAAATAAAAGAGAATGATTCTCTCATTATTGCAACCCAAGTGTACAAAAAGATACAGGCGCGCACTCTGTCAACGCTTGCAGGAAGATACAACCTCTCAGGCGGCTGTTACTACATCTATATCTGTAACGTGCAGGGACGAATTTCCACGTGCTTCTACTTCTCAAAATAAACCCAGTACGCCTTCAAGGAAAGGCACTGGAAATTTGGCTTAGGGATTTTCAAGTTTTTTGGGGGGGAATTGCCCCTCGAATTAAACCAATTTAACGAAACGCCTGGAAAGAGTGTGTCATGATAACTTCCGTTTCCCATTTTTGTAAATAATAGCAGTTTGAATTAATAAAACTGTTTATTCAAATGGTAAAAGGCATTTTGAAGCTTCATTTTAGCGAATTTCAAGAGAACGTAATTGATATTGTTCGGATGATTTGTAAAAGTGGTGTTTAATATTTACCTATATCTCACTAAGTATGAAATTATGTGACGTTCTCCTTGTGAATAAATAAAAAAAAAAAAAATTGGCTAGATTCTATATTAAAAGAAAATACGAATTAAACATTTACAAATACATGCAGAAAATGAATGAAATCTAGTTTACAATATTCAAGATAAATTCCTTAGAAAAATAATGTAGCAATGTTTTGTTTTTTTATTATTAAGTGTTAGTTTCCCATTCAACCAATCAGGGTCATGGAGGGAGGGGCATTCTACAGATTTCCATTCCACACAAAACACCCATGGCGCAGGACAAACTTTCACTAATAAATAAAAGATTGCCCTAGGCGGGATTCGAACCCTCAGCTTCAGTATTGCCAGTCCGGAAAGGATCTCATGAGCTACCCTGGCACCCAATAGCTATATATAAAATAATTCATTCTTCTATCTATGTAATTATCATAATATAATCACTTGTACTTTCAATTCTTGAGAACCTAACAAAAAGATTAACATACCCTATAGCATAAATTCTATAGAGTTCTCTAGTTCATCCATAGCATACTTTATAGCCCTAGTCCATGTGGCAAAATTTACGAAAGGTAACGTAGGGACGACGAACTTTGCGAGATATAGGACGGTGGAAAGAGTAGTTCGGATGGCACTCCGAGAGAGGGTTTAACTTAAGATAATACAAAACTTTATACCTAAGAAAGAGAAGAAATTGTAGGTTAGGAAGATATAGAAGATGAGGATTGAAAAATCGGAATAAGACAAATTAAATAGGGCTACTCAAATGGAGAGTTTTTAGACCGTAGATATTATTATTAGATTTTTTTTGTTGGGTTTTGGTAAAAGTGGATCCAAAAAAAATACAAATAAAAAAAAAGTGTATTTTTTAAAAATTATCTGCCGAATTTTCGTTTACATTGTAAGCCATCTTCAGGGCTATCATGAAGACGAGAGGGGACGTCCTATCCCATAAGTCATGAAAATGTGAAATTAGGGCCAGGACGTCCCCTCTCGTCTTCACGATAGCACTGAAGATGGCTTACAATGTAAACCAAAACGTCGGCAGATAATTTTTAAAAAATACACTTTTTTTTTTATTTGTTTTTGAAACCCAAGATTGTTTTATTTTAGAAATGAAGTTTGTACTTCAGATGCAGAGAAAGAAATATTAGAATATTCAGCTTAAATAAGACAAAAACAAATCCTAAATTGTTATTTTTTTTTTTATGTAACGGCATCTGGATATAAAAAATTATTCAATTTTAGATGAGGTGAAGATAGGATAAGAAATTAAGACTTCGGGAATAGACTATTTCTTTGAGCGGTCCGAATGAGTGGAACAAGAAAAATGCAAATTTAGTGGAGAAAAAGGATTAAGCCTGGAAAGAAAAGAGAAGGGAATGATGAACGGTATTAAATGCGTTTGAGAAAGAAGAATCATGATTTGAATTATCAATATATATATATATATATGTATATTTTTTTGTATCATTTTTTTATTTCTAGAAAGGAAGATCGGAGATAAAAATCTGTTATGACAATATTTACAATAGCTACACTCCTCCAGAATTCGCAAAACACCCCCTTACCTCAAAGGGTTTGATGGGATACGCCACTGCCAGTGGTAGGTGATGAGATAAATCTTTATAAAATATATAAAAAACGAATGTACTTTTTGAAATCTCTCGAACATCTATTCCTCCATACTAGTCCTCTCACTAGATGACTTGAACGAGACAGACTCCCGCAGGTCTCAGACTCCTTTGTGCTACGCAAGACCTCTTCGGATCTTCCACAAATGTGGCTGAGAACACACATGGCACTAAGGCGCACATGCAGGAATAATTATAATGTAGAGAGCCGATTACTTAAGTAGCTGTAGCGAAAACTTTATTTTCCTCAATTACTATTTAGGACTATATAAGACTCCTTAGAGACAAAATGTATATTTAAAAAATCAAAATTGAGATTTTGCTCAATCGATTCGAAGATATGAGTAAAACGTGTTGATAAACAATTTATATATAAAAACTTTTTGAGCCGTAACATAATCATAACAACATTTAAAAAGCTTTTTTCATATTGCTTATAGGTGTTTTAATTGTATAATTTATTTAGTTTACTTTAAATATCTGATATCACTCAAATTACATTATTCATTGCATCGTTTTTCTTCAAAATGTTTTTATGTGATTACAAAACCGTCATGATGAATACATATAAGGGCTTTGAGAATGATCCAATGAAGTNTAATAATATATAATAGTATATATTTAGAATAATAACATGAAAAAAATAATGATAAACATTAGTAATTTTTTAAAAATAATATCAATAAAATATAATTCTTTAGAAGACTGAAGTCCGTGAATGTTCTATTATTAAGATTGTTATAAAAAGGAACTGATGTTAAGTTTGCATTAGGCGAAGAGCCAACTACAACATCCTGGTGGAAATACATATCAAGTCAATTTATAGAATCAGTCCTACACAGATCGTACATTTCACGGAGGATTTTGAAGAGGATGATTGGTTAAATAGTACTGCTCAAATGGAGAGTTTTTTGTTGGGGTCCGGTCTGGGTTTATCCAAAAAATAAAATACAATTTAGAGAAAAAGAAGTGCATTTTGCATTATCTGCCGACGTTTCGGCTTACATTGTAAGCCGTCTCCAAGTTTTCCATGACGGCGTTAGGGGACATCTTGAAACGTCGGCAGATAATACAAAATACGCTTTATTTTGTATTCTTTTTTATAAACCCTGACCGAACCCCAACAAAAATTCTCTAATGTGAAATATTTACAAATCTCACTCTCCGCCCAACTTAAAATAATTTTTTTTTTTTTACTTGTCTCAAAATTTAAGTTCAGTATTACTAAAAGCTGCACTTAAATCACACAGAATAAATCTCGAGAAAAAAAAAATATTGTGTTTTTTTTATTATTTTCGGGCTAGCCTTATTAGTGATTGTTTATTATAGAAGTATAGCTCCTACAATTTTTCCTTTATTTTAAAATGAAATTCGCGTTCTGTTTCATTTCACTAAACTAAATTTAACGCCCACTCTATTGAAAAAAATATTTTTGTTACTTACTTGTAATTTTAGGTAACCCCCACTCCTCTGAGAATATAACTCAGATTTTTTTTTTTTTTAAATCGATATGTTACATTTTAGTTATTAAACTAATAATTGCTATTTATTGACAGTTAAATTTAAGTTTAGGGTTTTCCCCCATGCCTAACTGCTCAATTTGGCTATGTAACTCCTTAGGTATTTCTGTTATCAATTAAAAAAAAAAAATGTCGGTGTTGATTGCAGCTGCATTACACAAACTCAATATTAAGGCTGTTGCATCGAAAAAGTTGTTTTTTAACGAATTACTCTGGCGATTACTTGATTTACCTCCACTAACTTATGGCGTGATCAACTGTTAGTAAGGTTATTTCCCCTACAATTATTGTCCAATCATATGCAGTTCACTTATATCATATCATATGTAGTCATGTATTTCACTTTATCTACGTTAACTTGTAAGTCGGTGGATTCTGTCGTTTTTATTACGGCACTGGTATGTCTTCTTTCTTGTTGCCTACTGGTGTTACATCATTCAAGTATGACGGGAATTTATGAGTTCTCCCAACATACGCTGTATATATATATAAATATATAT
>KZ806922.1:248778-270338 GCA_000696205.2 Oncopeltus fasciatus | reverse complement strand
TGAGAAGGTCACGGGGCCATTTCCTATTCAGGCGACGTGGTGGATTATCAGGATGGAACATACTGGATAGAGTTTGGGCTAAAGGATTGGGATGTATGGAAAGGCCAGAGTGGAATTTATTAAAGCGGGTTGTAATGATGTCCTTAACTAAAGGGATTTTGAGGTCATTGTGGAGTAAGGAGTTTGTGACATAATAGGGTGCATCAACTATGATTCTTAGGATTTTGGATTGAAAGGACTGTATTCTTTGGATGTTGGAGGGTTTAGCAGTTCCCCACAGTTCGACTCCATACGTCCAGATAGGTCTCAGTAACGTCTTATAAATGGTAAGTTTGTTAGTCACAGTTAAAGTTGACTTGCGGCTTAGTAGCTTGTAAAGTTGTCCAAATCTCCTATTTAGTTTCTATCTTTTGAGTTCCATGTTAGACGGGAGTCAAGATTAAAGCCTAGATAACTGACGCAGTCGGAAGTTGGGATAGGGATGTCATTAAAGTTAATTCTGCCAGGTTGTTTCTTCCTTAGTGTTAACGTAACTTGACAGCATTTGCCTTCGTTCCTCTTTAAGTATAGCATTTAAATATTATGTAGCGAAATTCAAATTTTTTTTTTTTTTTTTTTTTTTTTTTTTACCGAACAAATATAAGTGAAATATTTCAAATTCAAAATTTTGGTTAAAAATTTAATTTTTCCTTAAAGTACTAAATAGCTTCCACTATATATAAAAAAAAAATAAATAAAAACACAAACTCTAGAGCTCCCTAAACTATACTGCCATTTTTCATTGATGATGGATATAAATAACAGTAAATGACTTATTTGCTCTTAAAAGGTGAAGAAGGGAATATGCTAAGAAAAAGTCACTGTAGCTCGCTCAAGGCCGACTATACATTCAGTATCTCACAAGTAGGATCGGAGGATATCTGAAGAAATTATTCAAGCCAGGACTTGCTATCAACGTGAACAAGTGCATTTCCTCTGTGGAAATCTGCTCAGAAGATTATGAAATGCTCTAAGAAGAATAGGTTCAGCATTACTCAAGAATTTCAGAAATTTGGAAATACATATGTCTACCTATAACATAACATCAATATCAGTGAACTAGTTTGACATTTCCCAGGGAGAAAGAAATCATTTGTGAAGGAAAATTATATTGCAGTCAAGAATTTGAGCTTAAGTTTATTCATTTTTTATTTCATTTTATTTTATCCACTTACAATAGTTGTTTATTGTTCTCATTGTATTATTATTATTCATAGTATCATTTTTATGTTTCATTTTTTTTTTTTGCTCAAAACTCGAACTGACTACGCCTTTTATCGAAATAGTTTCTTATCTAAATACCCATAATTAATGTCTGCTAAGAAATACTGCAGAAATTAACGCGTTTCATTGAACAAACATAATGAATAAATAAGTAATACTTGTTATTATTGGGGGCATGAGATTTATGTATTTTTTCTGTAACAATATTTAAAGGGAATGAAAAAGTAGTAGAAAAAAAATGAGTAATTTTATTATTTTTATTTAACATAACCAAGTAATTAATTATTATAGCCTTATATTTTATATTGCTATTATGAAGAAATTCATAAATTGTTTTCTATATATCTCTTCTGAGATTTATATTTATTCTTTATTTTCTAATTATTTATATTGGTCATTGTGTAATAGTATTATGCTTTTACCTAACTCCTTGTAATAGCAAAGCCTTTTATTTATTTTTTTATTTCGCTAAATACAGAATTTATTTATAAATAATATAAGACAAACAAGAATGAAGGTACCAATCAATTCAGACTTTCTTCAGTTCTCAGCTATTGATTATTTATATTTGAATTCTCTCATATTTTTGAAGAAAAAAAAAATTACTCTTTATAGCCGAAATTAGTTGATATTAGCAAGTCTCTTTTAAATGCAAGAAGAAAGACTGAGTTGGTTATTTTGTGAAATTGTACAAATAGTTGTGGGGCGATAGTCTGAAATATTAAGTTCGTCTGAAAAATGTTTCTTTATTTCTATTATTCTTAAATTCTATATAGTTTAGAACAATAAAACTAATCAATGATTAATTAATTGATAAGAGTAATATTTTATTATATATTTTAATTTTTATTAATATTAATGTATTTTTACATAGAAATTGAATAATTAGAAGTGAGGGTTAACACAACTGTAAATATAAACTTTACGGCCTCTGTCATTTTATGGCTTATAATTTCTAAGCAGAAATTAGTTGCTATCTCAATATTACATGGTTTTATATTTAAAAGTCCAAATTGTCTTCGTTGAAAAGTTAAATCGGGGCGGTTAGAAGTGAGTTGTGAAAAGTCAAGTGCGAATACAAGGAGTATTTTTGTAGAACGAGGTGTATTATTTAATTTAGTGCAATGGAACTAAACAAAAAATTATCTATTTTTAAGAGAAAGGTTTTATATTATTATATTTGAAAGGAGAACTTAATCTATTGGAATATTTGCTTGATTTATATATTTGTTATTGTTAGAATTACGATATAAATATATTATAAATAAATAAAATTTGTTACAGCAGGCCATTGAAGGTATGCAATTACGGTTGAAATTGTTTAAGGGGGCGAGAGGGTTTAGATAATGTCCAAAATTTGTAATCGTAATATATTCATTGTTTTATTAATATACGGTACTGTGTGTGTGTGTGTTTAATTTATTTTCCATCCATAATTAATATTATTTTGGAAATCTTGTGTGATTACGGATCTCCTAAGTGACGGAATTACATTTTATTCATAGCTTCTCTGTATAAACTTATTTTATTTTAATAAGCTTAAACATTGTCATATAATTTAATACTTATTTATTTCTATAAATGCTTAGTTTCAACGTATTTCAGTTTACAATAAAAATTCTAAAATACTACTGAAATAATATCCTTCATTCAATTGTTTTAAAAATATTTGTCAGTTATATTTTAAATTTAGAATTCACCTGTCCCTTAGATTGAAAGCCCAAATACAAATATCTATCAACTCGGCGAAGAATTCGTTTAGTTCACTCAGCCTTACATAACAACTACTAAAATTTATAACTACACATTGATTTATTTATCTGTAGTGTAGGAGTGGAATGGGACACTTCTACTGTTCAAATGCTACTGTATTGCTAATATTATCTTAAGAGGCGGGTTAATTAGCGAATTGTTATGAAAATATCAAGATAATCTTGAGCCAGTGTCTTGAAGTGAGTTGGAAACTCTTTGCCACAATAGTGATTCACTATTGCACAAGGCACTTCCTCCCCTCGGAGCGGTGGGGACAGCTAAACAAACTGGCATTATGACAATAACAAATAAATGAGGTAGAAGTCATTCTTAAATTCACACTTCTGAATGAGCGATAAATTAAATCAAATATTTCACATTCATTTATACATTAAGCCTTTTTTTTTACAATCAATGAGACAAAAGTAAAGATTCTCCCTCATTGATGTGAATTAATTCTAGAATAAGTGCCCCCTATGCTGACAGATCAGGCTACTAAAATAAACATATAAGTACTCACTCTTGTGCGTGAACATAAAAATATACATAATAAAAAATACAGACCCGAAAGATTTTATTATCATTAAAGCAAGTACACCACCCTGCAGCGTCCATCGCCAGATATCTTATTATAATATTGTCTAAATCTGTGCATTATTTTAGACATTTAAAATTTATGTTGGTGATTGATGAATAATCATGACTTCGAAAAATCAGGATATACTACAAAGTCTGAAACAAACAAACTCCATTGACAACATGGCAAAGTAATCGGCAGAAACATTTTGAGAAGGCTTAATTGAGCCTTATTACTACTAAAAAATGAGTTTTAATAAGTATTACTACTAATTTTTTATTAATTATTCAACATAAAGAGTGAAAATTAACTTATTGTAATCAACTAATTAAAAAGGACGAGTAAATAAACAAAATGCCAAAACTGCTCTTTATTTAAAAAAAACCATTTGATTTGCCAAAAATATTAAACATTCACTACTTCAAACTTAGATTAAGAGGTAGCAAGTGGAAGATAAAACCAGAGGTAGAGTTAATAATTAACAATACATACTAAATAAAAAAATACCAAAATAGAGATTTTATAAATTTTTTTTTGTGTGGTACTTCATCCCACGTAAATTTTATTCTGTCCCCTTGCACTAAAAATTAGTAAAATTTACGTTGGATTAAATACCACAAAAAAAATAATTAAAATTTTTAAAAAAAGTAAATAACGAGAGTCACTTAAACAGCTTGACAATGTCAGCTCCTCCAAGCTTAAGACGATGTATTCGTCGGCCTCGGAGGTTGGACATTCGACACTAGTGCGGGGAATTTAATTACTTATCAGGCTTGTCTCGGTAGCATAATTGGTAAATGCACCGGCCCGGAAAGCAGGAGATCCAGGTTCGTGTCCTGGCTGGGACAGTTTGGTTTTTTTATTCTGTTCCCTTGCACTAAAAATTTCCAAAATAGAGATTTTGGCTTGAAAATAGTAAAAGTGGAGTAAAACATAGAAAATAATTTTTAAGAATTTCATGTACAAATCATATAGTAAGCTTATGACCATCGCATCCTTTAGAATAAGTATTTGAAGGCTTAAAAATCAATAGCTCTTTTTAGAAAACAAAGGAATTTTATTCTAAGATGATTTTATTTGGGGTTCGGTCGAGGTAGATCCAAAAAAACAAATAAAAAAATGTATTTTTTTAATGAAGGATTATCTGCCAACGTTTCGGCTTACATTGTAAGCCATCTTCAGGGCTATCATGAAGATGAGAGAGGACGTCTTGTCCCTAGGTTCACATTTCCATGACCACCATGGTCATTTTAACCACAGAAGTTTATAGAGTGAAGGGCAATCTGCAGGTAGCAACCCTATTCTACATATTCGCCTCAATGGGCAAACTATCATTTCTCGATAATAGTCAGAGAAGGGCAAGACTTAAAGTCACAAATAAGTCTTACAAGTCCCTCACGGATCCCCAAGGTTACTCCAGTGCGCCAAAATTTGATTTTTAATTCTACGGTTTTCAAATATCCGAAATTCTAAACTTAAGTAAGACGAGCTCCAAAGCTAAGTATTTATACAAAAAAGGATTGATAACATAATTTGCTTAAAATAATGTAAGCTATTTAACCCCCCCCCCCCCCCAACCCCTCCCCTTCAAAAAAACCTTTTTTTCTTAATGAAAATGCTATCAAAAATAAATTTACGTAAAATTCCATTTTACTTATTACGAATATAAATTATGTTCTCACTCTTCAAAAACGCCCACTTCGTTTCATTCATTTAAACAAAAAATTAATTCCCTCAAAAAGTTTAGATTGAAAAACTTAAATACCGAGAAATTATATTCTTAAATATCCGTGTTGTGTATTTTGTAAAAATATTTTTTAATGTAAATATTACAAAAATGCATTTTGAACCCATATTTNAAGGAGAAAAATAAATTGAAAGTGCAATTTAATAATTGCCCTAAACAGACTGTAGAAAATAGAAGAAAGGGTGAAGGAGGGAATCTCTGTCCTTAAAAGATTAAAAACAATATCTAATAATATTTTAATTTTATTCTGTTCTCTTTCATTTATTGTATAAAACTAATGTGGGAGTAAATACCATATATATATATATATATATATATATATATAATATTTAAAGAGCTTGTATTTATCGTCTCCAATCTAGGATCGCAGAGGAGTTGGAGTTCAGCAAAAAAACGCGACATAATATTAAAGTATGTTTTTATCAATGTTTTTATTTATTTTTAACAGAATGTTATATGTAAATAATGGCTATAAAAAAAGATACTAAAGTAAAATCTGCTAAAATTGTGTATTACTTAGTTCTCACGCCCATTCTATCTTTCCAAAAGGTTTCCAAAAGTTTACTGTATTAGAAATAAGAATAACAAAAATAATTGTATGTTACATGATATGATATACAACAACAAAATGTTCGAAGATGGAACTTCACAGCCAAAACATTTATTTAAAAACAAAATATTTAAAATGAATAACAATGGATTGTATAAAGCAGATTAAATCGCTAATTCGGTTTCTCTAGCTATAAAAGAGTGACCCTCAAATTCCTTTTAGCTACATTCTTAAAGTCATAATGAGTATATTTCGCAATAATATCTCAGAATATAGCTTAATATATGAAGAAGATATTAACAAATAATGAATTAGTAACATTTTAACCCAGACCGATATCAGCAATTATCTCACTAAAGCAACATATAAATCAAAATAAGTAAAATAATATCAATTCACGAATTTCATTTCTCTGACTTTAAGAAGAGGGCAAACCCAACTTCCTTAGTTACATTATTAAAATGCGTTTTTAGTAAAATTAAATAATAAATATATAAAATCAATAAAACAATTATATAACATGTAGTATTTATCATGTATAAGTAATCTAATCATTTATTATAATTATGAAATTTTAGTTTACTTACCAAGACTAATAGTTACAGCTGACCCTTGTACGTGTACAGATCAATAAATAACCTAACTAATGTAACCTACCCTCTATATTAATGTGGTCATGGCTAGTTTAATAGTATTTGTTTTTTAACAAACATGGAAAATATTCATACTTTATAAACTAATTATAATACATAAATATCCATATTCATACCCATCCAAAATATTAAAAAAAAAAAATACTTAATGGTAAAAATTAACAATTGATTTTAGTACAAAATGTATTAATTGTAAATATAAATATTCTTGTTGACATAAATGAAGATATTAAAACTAGGATGAACTTTATTAAATGTTATTTATAAGATTACAAAAATTACAAAATCATTAGCTTATCTATATCTAAAAATAGATGCAATGTACAAACAGATATAGACTATACTTATTTTTTGTATATTATAAATAACACTTAATATCTAGTTTTAATATCTTGGCTAAATTATTTGTACAAAATTACTTGACCGAAATCGTTAATAGCCTACAAACTTGATCTCGATACACATTCACCCAGACATATATAAATATAGAGTTCGAAGGTTATTGAAAATCTTGGTCAAATAATCTTATAGAATTACATTAGTCTAGGAAAATCTTCAAGAATATATTTTCTCTTATTCAGAGCAAGACTAATACGCTAATTGCTACACTTAATCCTCGTACATCTGCCCATTAATTTATAAACAAATACATATATATGTAATTTATGGAAATAATTTTCTTCCCCTCCCCTATTGGTCTGTGGAGAACTTGCTCTTATCTTCCTCTGAAACAGAAAAATCTAGGCCTATGAATATGACATACTATATTACAAATATATTTATATAAGTCAACACAAACTAATTTCTGGTATATTTTTCATTTTAATCCTTATGTTTATGAGCTACTTTCCAAAATATTGACAGTCCCAAAACTGAGAGGAGATAGAGGACCTGGAGCGGTTAGAAGGGTTGAAGGGAGGTCAAGTATATTTGAAGGGGAGCGCACCTGGGGAGGGGCTTGTGACGTCACAACCAGGAGCCACGCCTACCTCTCTGAATAATTAATATACCTGGATCTCTCCCTCCCACCTGGCTCGTCTCGTCCCTCCCACGGCGCATAGGGTATACCCCACCCGCCTCAGTGCTCTCCTGCCTCCTACCTCTGTCTGACAATCATGGTGGCGAGAGTAGGAAGGAGGAGGAATTATCCTTCGTTTTTTTTTGTGGAACATCAATGCAGTCATATGCTTCCTCATCCCCTCCCTCCCACACCTATCCTTTTTGTTTATAAAAAATAAAATAAAAAGACATGTAAAAACGGTACTATTAAAAGAAAAATATAAAAAAATCGGAACTTAAAAATATATAATAAATTAAAAAATAACAGTAAATTGTATTATAATTATTTATTTCAATATTGTATTGCCAAAAGAATAAATTTAACATTCAAATGGAGAGTTTTTAACCAAAGAGATTATTAGTAGAAAATTTGTTGGGGTTCGATCTAGGTTGACTCCCAAAAAATACAAATAAAAAAATGTATCTCTAAATTAATTTGAATCTTAAAGGGAGCTAGGAAAAAAAAACTCTCTACCAATAATAAAATGTGAGATTACATTACCACAATTATCATCATGATTCAAAAATGTATTTATTTTATCTGTCGACGCTTCAGGTTACATTGAAAGCCATCTTTAGGGCATTCAGTGTAGTAAGAAAAACAAAAATCTATATGATTTACATTACTATTACATAAAATTGACGTAAATAAAAGTAATGAGATACGAAAATGGCTTACAATGTAAGCCGAAAGGACGATGCAAATGCCTTAGACCTGTCCAATGCCGCGGAGACTGAGGAGTTTCTGGACATACAATTACTTAATCACCAGTCAAATTCTCCGTAATCTTCACAAGAATGCAATTATATTCCTCACCTGCATCTATAATTGTATACTCCAAACTACACACTTCCCCCTCCTCTGGAAATATTCCGACATAATATTTTTTCCCAAACCTAAAAGACCACCACATAACCCCTCATCCTACCGTCCTATAAGTCTCTTTGCTACACTTTCAAAGGTTTTAGGAAAAATTCAGTTAAAACGAATGATGCTTTCCATTGGTTCAATATTCAAGGGTTCCTTCAATATCCTCCTAAATCGGGCGTAATAATCTAAGTGTTGATCGCCCCTAAACCCGATCCTACCTACCTACCTCCTCCCAAATCATCAGTTTGTAAGCATCTACTGATCATCAGGTGTTTCGTGCCGTAGACTACATTTGAACTTCACAACTAGTACAATTCAGGTGCTTCTATGGATGTTTCTCAAGCATTTGATAAAGTCTGACATAGTAAACTTTCGTTTAAGGTCAAATCCATACTTCCTAGTAATGCTTAGCTAATCCTTAAGTCTTACTTATCCAACCGCTTCTTTAGGGTTCGGCAAGGATTAGACTACTCCGATTTCTACCAAGGAGAAGCGGGAGTTCCTCAAGGTAGTGTGCTTGGACCTATCCTATATATCCTGGACACTGCTGACATCCCTACCCACTCAAGTACTCTCCTAGCTATTTGCAAATTACGAGGCTATCATATATTTCCACCCCAAACCTAAAACGGAAAAATCAGTAAAAATAAAAATACGTTCAAGTTAATTTTCAATTACCTAAAAAAAAAGAGTTACCAGACTGCGTAAAATTCAATAGCAGAGTTCCATCTCACATGAGATGAGGATACTAAAGTTAAATAATTAGAACTTAACTGAAGATAAGGATTTCTATACAGACTAATGATTAGGAGCTCAAAACTTACAATAGATATCAAATTAACGCTCTACAAGACTTTCTTGCGACCTATCTGGTCGCAAGTACTTGGGGTGTTATTGAGCTTTCCAAAATTCAAAGAACCTAATTTAAGATCCTAAGACTAATTGCTTATAATAATACTAATAACTGTTTCATATCATATCTAATTCTTCCAGTCACTACGACAGTACAAGGCTTAATTACCTATCGCTTGTCACTTTTCTACAGTCAACACCATTCAAATCCATTTGCACAGACCCTGTCCTTCATCAGTAAACCTTACTATCCTCCTCGTCAACCGACTCAAACGAAGATTGCCTCAGGACCTTCTGGGATTCAATTTAATTTGAGCAAGTAACGACTCTGGACATTCTCCTCAAATGTGAAACTTCTTTTTTGTTAAATTTTCTCACAATGTAATCAAGTTACAAATCATTATACTTAACAGAATTTAATTAATAAATATGATATAAAAAGAAAGAGAAAAAAAAAAAAGGAACTGATGAATGATCTTTCCTATCACACAGAGAACGTTCCACCGATTAGTCAATCAATTACATTGTTAATTAAACTAAATGTTTTAAAACATGTCAAGGGTCTCTAGTCTATTGAAATTCTTGTTCAAGCTTTCTATTATCAAAGATTTTAGTAACGAACATACAGTAGCAGGTCCGCTGATCACAGTTCTAATCATGAGAATAACTGAAGGACTTCATGAGAAGTGCCCAAATGAAAGGACAACCGTACAGTATTTTCATTGTACAAATAGTTTGTCTGTATAATTTATTTTATGATAAATTAAATAAGAAAGCATTTCATATTTTACATATTCTTCTCCCTTGTGATCCTTTGGTAACATGAAAGTAAAGCACAGTATTTGAAGTAATGCAAAAAAAAACTTGCATTTTCTGCCTGAATGTATGCCCACATATCTCAAGATCATAATAAATAATGAACCTTTAAAAAAAAAAATGTTATTTTTTAGTAATACGATTTAAATTAGCAAATTAACAGATTCTTAGTAAAATTGAAATATTTTACAATAATTAACCCATTCGATTGTAATTAATCCAGAAGTTTTGAACCAGATAAATGCAATTAACATGGTGATACACATAAATTAAGTCCTCCAAGATAAGGATTACACAAGATACATTTTTAATACACTATCTCGAGCGATATATTTTCCTGTTAAGCAACGAATTATCGGATGTATTCTTTTTATTTAATAAATTAATCATAAACTAGAAGATAATAGTTGTTGTTAAGATAAATACTGAATTTTAAAACATGGAAATTGATTTATTTTGTTTTTTGTACTTTTTAAAAAAAATTATGCTATTTATTCATTATCTTAAGTTATTATTTTTACCCAATATAAAAATAAAGTAATAAACTCCTTATCAATTTTTAATAGCTGCAAGAAAATAATAGTTACCCAAGAAACAGCTTAATTAGGTAAATTCCTTGTTTTCACAAGTTAAAGAGCACAAATTTGAAAACAAATTTAAGGGATTCAATTGGTTATTCTTTTGGAAATATTTTTTAACTTTGAACTGCTTATGTGCAATGTAAGTCCTAGAAATAAAGAACTTAAATTTTTAAACCGGGTGTTAATGAGAAACTCTCTTTTTGGAAAAGCTGTTCAAACATACACCCGTGATTTTCCAAACATTCTTGAAAGGGAACGGAAAACATGAGTGAGAAAAATTAAATCTCGGACAAGAAGTCAAATAAACGAAATAAAAATGTCGGATACGGAGGAGTTTCGTAAATTAAGCAGATTTCTCTAGTTTAACTAGACATGGGCATAAATATGATCTTGTGACGTAACACTTATTATAGACCTGATCAAGCAATGGGGGGTAAATGGTTAAGGTAAAGAAACTCAAATAAAAATCAATACATCAATTTTATAAATTTTATCTTGCTCAAACCACCTCCCCCCTCCCCCTCATTTTATTTCAAACAAAAATGGTTTTATTCAACAGTTTCCAAAAAAAGAACTTTTTTTTTTTTTTTCAAAAATATGAAAGTGAATGTTATCGAAATTTCAAATTATCGAAATCAATTCTTAAATACGTACCTCAATAACCTACATTTTCCCCTTCTGAAAGTTTTGGAAAAAGAAGCTGGCTGAATTTGGAATAATCATTTATAAAATTATGTGGACGCTAGAGTACGTACGTCAAATGATGTGTGTGTGTGTGTGTGTGCGGACGTGCGCGCGATTGTGAGAGAGAGAGAGAGAGAGAGAGAGAGAGAGAGAGAGAGAGAGAGAGAGAGAGAGAGAGTGTATATATATATACACATATANAGAGAGAGAGAGAGAGAGAGAGAGAGAGAGAGAGAGAGAGAGAGAGAGAGAGAGAGAGAGAGGGAGGGAGAGAGAGAGAGAGAGTGTATATATATATACACATATACATATATAATTAGTTGGTTATTGAGGTTTGTTGAGGATTGTTGAGGATTGTGGTCTGTATTGATGTAGGTTTTGGTACGCATTGATGTGTAGTTGTACATAGTATTATCTCTAAATACTTACTTATTCTTCGTAAGTTAACTAAAATTGCAAAATAATTACAATATTTAAAAAAAATAGTTATTACTTGTATGTGACGAATAGTAAATGTAACATAAAAGTTTTGTCAATTTTATAAACAGTAATAATTTATAAGTGCCAATTGGTTGAGTTTATTTTTAGCCCTGATGATGAGAAAATATATTCTCGAAATATTTGCCCAAATTAAATTATTGTAAAAAATTATTTGACCAAAATCCTCAATAACTATGAAATTTTATCTGAAAACCTGGTCGATAGTTCACACATTTTATTTGTATAATTTTGAACGAACCATATTTTTAGCTTCAACAAAGTAGTGTCGCTGAAGATCTGTTGATACTTTTATATTTTTTATTAAGTCGGGCCATGGCTCCAGCTTGAATATTTTTATTTCCGTAAAGAAAAGCCGCTAAAAGCGATTCAATATGTGCAATTAAAATAACACTGTTGTGATAATTATCAATGACCTTTCTGACGGTACGTATGTATTCTCTATAATAGTGATATCATTCTTCATGTTGATAATATTTTTATAGAGATATGAAAATCGCACGTGTGTTATCAATTATCAAAATAATTATGATAATTAACATGACAAAAACAGTTGTATGAGGCGTGAACAATGTTCTTCTTTACATACAATTTAGCAGATTTCTGTAAAATAATTTAAGTTATTTATGTCAGTAAAACGATGCAACAAATTCCTGAAGAATTTTACTTTTTAACGAATTACGTTAGGTTATTTTCATAACAATATTTTTTTTTTTCTATAGTTTCTCCTAACCTACATAATAGATACAAAAATGATTCTGTTAAATTTATATATTCATGCATACTTACTTACTACTTTATATGTATTTCAAGCATTATGAAGCTTTCAAATACAAAAGGAAAGACTAATTTCCTTACTGAGCGAAATTGGGCCAATGGGAGAGGGAGGGGGGGATAACCTGAAATTTAGAGCAATAAAACTCAACATGGATTAGTTTATTGATAAAAGATGTATTTAAAATTATATGCATGTTACCAACTATACCACCGAGGGATATGGATTACACTGCACAACAAAAAAATATTTTTTGAATGTTTCCTACACTAAATTAGTCTATTTCTACTAATTTTGGGGTGATAAAAACGAAAATAACAATAAAAATTTTTATTAGCTCTGGTTTTTCAGATATACAGCACTTAATCTTAAAGAGTAGTTATACTATACGTGAAAAGTGAAAGTACAAAAAACAATATTGTTATGTTTCTTTTAGAATATTTTAAGTACAAAATTGATTAAAAAAACCATTATTCTTAGTGTTTTGACAAATAAAAGAGGTTTGTACCACCAAATTTCAATTAAGTCAATCCGATGTATTGTAAGATCGCTGTCGTTTAGCTTGTCTTTTATAAAACACTTCTGGAGCATCCTGTACTGAGCTGTCTGTACTGAGATATTTTCACATCATGTTTTAGAAGATTCCACTGTTGTAGTCTTGACCCTAACAGCTCAGCCTTTTCCTTAGACAAGCCAAGATCTCTTATAAGGTCACTCAACTCTGCTTGACTAATTCTGTGCGGATCACTAGACCTATCGCTTACATCAAAATCAGGGTCATAGGATGTAGAAGGATGGGTTGCTTCTTGTAAACAGACTTCATCACTTTCCTCTCAAATTTCATAGTTTTGGGGTGGAGAAGGGACTGGCAAATTGTCTGAGTGTGGTACATGCCGAAGAGCAGATGGGAGATTAGGGTATTTCACCGTTCCTCTTTTCTTCATAGATAAACCTTGCTTAATGGGAGGAGTTAAGCAGAAATAACAGTCGTCTGTATGATTGGTAGGCTCACGCCAAACCATAGGTACTGCAAAAGCCATTGCCCGCTTGTTATTTTTCAGCCACTCTCGCAATATGACGGAACAAGAATTACAACATATATGAGGAGCCCATGATTTATCTTGGTCCCCAACTTTTACACCAAAATAATGTTCATAGGCAGTCTTAATGATAGGTGACATTTTACGTTTCTGAGCCTTAAATGTTATTTCACCACATATATAGCAAAAGCTATCGACAGAATTCACACACTTTCGAGGCATTTCAGATCAGCACTTAAATTAATTTAAAAATTAACTTCACACGATAATTTCAATAGCAACCACGTGCGTAAATTGACAAACTCGCAAAGGTTATGTTTACTACTTATGAACAGCTGATGAGAGGGGTGTTATGTAAACAAACATGTGTACCAACTGTTGGTGATGAAATATTTCATTTGTTGAAAACTCAATATATTTATAATAGAATGATACTATATCTTGAAAGCAAGAGCTAATATATAATTTTTATGGTCATTTTCGGTTTTAACACGTGGAAATTCATTAAAATCAGCTAATTTCAACCCCGAAACAAAAACTTTGTTGTTCAGTGTTATCTGAGGCTTCCCGCACCTCATCACGAGTGCTTCTAACTTGTACTCGGAGGAGGTAACATTGCTAGCTATTTATTAAACGATAAAATGGCTTATGGGAAATGGTTCATATGGACGGAGTCATAACTTGGGAAGCAAATGCCTTAAATTTTGAATGGGCATATCAGCAAACACTCATTGAAGTAAGGAAAGCACCTAATCAAAATAACCTAAAAGATGGGAAAAAGTGAATGGAGAAAAAAATCAATCTGAGAGAGGCCATAAGTAGAGATGGTAAACACATCCTGGAGGCAGACTGAAATCCCTCGATACAAGGGAAGTTATTGTCCGGTTTGTATTATTTCTGGTCGAGCTAGCCCTGCTATAGAATTAGCCGTGGCAGTAAATCAGCTGATCTAAAAGAGCTAGGGGAGCCAATATCTAGATCCGGGGGCAGAGATACCCCCCCACCCCCAACTAATGCAGAGGGTGACGAATGGCTGGGAGTTTCTCCTCCATTTCCTCCCCATCTGATATTGCACGTTAGCTAGGGAATGCCTCAAGGTGATTGCCTTGGGACTGTTCTGATTCTGGCACAGGACCATGTGTGATTCTTACCGGCGAATGAGAGGTTAATTACAACTGGTCTATTAGTAATGAAAGGGCGCCGTAGTAGTCGAGGGGGTCCGTTCATGTCCTGTGAGGGTTCGAGTCCCACCCTGAGCAAGCTTTTCCAGTTCCATGGATGAGTTCAAATGTTCTGGTTGCTTAGACTACCCCTGATATGTTCAGGAGGGAAGAGTGGGGGTATTCCCTACTCTCTTACTTAAATATCCATCCTAATAAGTTTTCGTAAAATCTTATAGGATATAAATGATATCATTGCACTTGTACTAAATAGATATATTTTGGTTTCTTTAATCCACCCTCCTATAATCATCTTATTTTTGCTAAAAATAAAATTTTTCAACTGCTTGAACTAGACAGCTTATTACCCAATTTGGTTATTATTACCCAATATTCTTAAATTTTTTTTATATGCGTTATATATTTTTTCTTAAAGTTAATAATAATAATGAAAATATTACAAATTAAGATTTTGGTCTTTCTCTAAACCACCCTCTTTAAAAGAGAGAGCTCCTTTCATCAATTTCAGCCATTAAGCCAATGGTTTGTAAAAAATAAGCTCAAATACTGTATATACTCTATTTATTTGCAAAATTGTGGATGCTAGAATACGTAAAGATATATACATAAAGGTATATATATATATGTATATGTATATTTATATTTGCACATTGGAACATTGGGTGCATTTGGTATGTACCATTTTTCGGAAGGTTTAAATAGTCTGTATGACAATAATGGTCCCCCATTGATAACACGATATTTGTGGCTGACAAATGGTAGAAGTGAAAAAAAAAATTACATTTTTTTATGAATATCATAACTTTATGTAAAGATGTAAAGAAAAATACTCCAATTTTTGTGTTATATATGAAAAGAAGTAGTAAAATTTTAGAGTACCTAATTTTAGAGTTTTCAATATTTACATNCTCCAAGTACAGCGGGGTGTAAGGGTAGGATTAACTATAGAGAGGTCTATAATTGATTGTGTGCCAGTAGAAAAGTTTAAATGAGTGGGTGAATATTCATTCAAAATGCTTAAAAAGTTATTTTCTATGAAAGTTTCTAATATTCGTCCCCTAGGGTCTGTGGAAACAGCTCGCCATAATTTCGAGTGACTATTAAAGTCTCCTAAAAGAAAGACAGGATAAGGAAGTTGAGAATATAAGATCAAGATTGATCCAAAAAATACAATTTAAAAAATGTGTATTTTTTAAATTATTTCCCGACGTTTTGGCTTACATTGTAAGCCATCTTCAGAGCGATAATGAAGGCGAGAGGGGACGTCGTGTCACCTAGATCCCATATGACTGAGGGAACATTTAGTCCTCAGTCAAGAACATTTGATCCTGGGGGAAAGGACGTCTTCTCTCGCCTTCATGATAGCCCTATAAGATGGCTTACTATGTAAACTGAAACGTCGGTAGATAATAAATTAAAAAAATACATATTTTTCAAACTGTATTATTTGGAAGTACCTTGACCCCCCCCCCCTAAAAAAAAAAAACATCTACTCATATTTTTTTTAGCTTCCCCAAAAGAGGATTGGTGAAAATCCGTTAAAACTATGTAAATATCACTATGGCGTCTTGGCACTAAAGTAAATCCGGTGAAGGTGGTTGTAGTTGACTCATTAGTTTTGCTATTTTCCATCGGAGGCCCCCAAAGAGGCCCTTTCCTCTGGCCAACAAGGCTCCCAAAGAGATCTCAAATGAGCAAGCCTTCAGATAATGGTCGCCTTTATGTCTTATCGAGGGCACGTGGGGGAAGAACAGCGTCACCTCAGCTTCTTTAGTGCTGATCTAAGCGAAAACTATTTTATTTTATTTATTTTTTTTTTTAATTAAAAGAGAAAAAACAACAACATTTAGCTCACACAATGCCATATATTTCTTTCAAATAAAATAATAAATTCAAATAAAGGTTCAATAATACTGGATTGTATTTTATTTGGTTTTATTGAATTTTCAAAAAATTAATTTTATTTCTGTTCATATTTGGTAAAAACCAAAAATTCATATGAAAAATCGGCATGATATTTGCATTATTTCCTTTGTGAAAATTTACGATAAAAATAAAATAAAACATTAAACAATATTTATTTACGACCGGGAAAACTTCTCTTACAAATAGAGTAAGCCATTAGTACTAATGATGTTAACAAAACAAATTACGAGTAGAGAATGTGTAGGATTGTCCAGAAAAAAATAAAAAGTAATAAATTCACTAATTTGGATCGACCTTGACCGAAAACAAATTAATTGTTGAAAATCTGTGAAAATTGTTCAAAGATCGCGTCTTAGGACCAACGTAACTAACTTGATTTATGTCTTATCAGCAAATACAAAAATTTTGCGGGGGCAAAGTTTTACAAAATTTAAATTTACAAAATTTTCTCTCTTCAGGGCAGTGTATGTACCAATTTTTGGAAGGTTTAAATACTCTGAATGACAATAATGCTATCCCACTAATAACATGATATTTGAGGCTGACAAATGGTGGAAGTGAAAAAAAAAAATTACGTTTTTATGAATATCATAATTTTATGTTGAGAAAAATACAAAAATTTTTGTGTTGTATATGAAAAAATAAAGTTCTAAAATTTTAGAGTACATTTTATTTAAACATTTCCCATGTGCAAATTGCTTGTTATCTCTTTTGTTGAGCAATTTTTATTTCATATACCTTTACACTTTGTACTGTGATGAAGCATATAGTAGGTAAAATAATTAACGTGAAATTACGAGGGGTGTCTTGGATCGTTTTTCGGGAGGGGGAGTTCTAGGTTATGTACAGGTCAGAGGGCGAGCGTTCCTGACCCCTGTAAGACGAGACGGGTCCCGGGTCGAGGGAGATATTCGAACAGAGGACCCCGGGTGAAGCCAGACCTGTGGAAGCCGTCTACACTAAGTAGTTTAGCCTGCAATCAATAGCTAACCTACCCCTTATTATCATAGCATTAAAGGGTCTCGCCTCCGAAAATATATAGGGCTATTCCCGCCTTAAGTACTCATACCTCTCTGGAATGTAGAGGTGGTACACATGACTGCTATGACGTAGTATCGGGAAACAAATAGAAACCGCTAATGGTTCATATTATTAAAGGTTACCAGCTGAAATATTACGAGAAGAAAGAATACAATACCCCTGCAGAACGCCTTAATTTTAGTGAAATCCTTTTTTTAACCCTTTCTCCAATCCAGGCTACAATACACCGAAAATCCAAAAATGATAGTCCTTTATATACATATTGCCGTTCTAGCGGGCAAGTTATTTAGAAATTAGCACAGATTTATTTACTGATAAAATAAATATTTTAGATGTTAGTCAAGAAATTGAACAATTAGAAGTGGTTGTTAAATTAAACCCATATACTAAAAAAATGACCGAGAAAGAAGACATAAATAATTGTTTTTCTTAATGAAATTTTAAAATTTAGTGCGAAAATAAAGACTGCTTTAAAGATTGTAAATAACAGGATCCCATACCAGAGTGCGTGTTATATGACAATGAAAGTTCATATATAAAAATTATTTAATTACTACTGACTACGCTGAGATATTCGCTTAAATTTCTGTGTGACCGATTCTTTGATATTTGCAGAAAAACTATGGGCTGAAATTGCCTAGACGAATCTAAATAGATGCTTAATTTAGTTAGCAATTCTATCCACCATATTTTTTCATGTCTTGTTCAGCTAAAGTATGGATCACATCTGCGAATCCCGCAGAAGCTGTCGACAGCCTTCCTTCTATGTCCACATCGGAGGACAAAGGTCTACCTGGGTCACATCCTTAAATAATAACAGCAGAAATAAATCTGTAATGCACAAGTATTATATAGGGATACAATCAATAAGACGGCCTACTTATTCAGGTACATTGATAAATATATATTCCATGAATAATAAACTTATAAATAATAATAAAGAAAAAACCTCTAACTCATATTTATATAATTTTGAACCATATGTTTTTTTAAATGGAGAGTTTGTTAAAAAGGAGAGTTTTTGACTNTATATATACGTATGAGTGTGTCATATATAAAATTATTACTGTGTCCATTCTTCTATAGATATTTTTATGGATGAGTTTTGCCCCATTTGTAAAATTATTTGCTCAAATCACCAAGAAGTTTATTTTTGTCAAGAATTTTCATAAATTCTCTGAGTAGCTCTCCTCTGTGAGTTTCACCGACAAATTTTGCACTCTAAACATTTTGTACAAATATTCACAATAGTATCACAAACAAATTCCTGAATCAAACCAATTGACTTTAAGTTTCAAAAGAGATAGTATATTTACAGATTTATTGGTAAATTATTGTTTTTTTAGTTATCACGGCCTAATTATTTTAGAAACAGAACAAACCATATAATAAATTTTGAAAATAATATTTTATCTTCCTTCATATATATATATATATTTAGATTTAGTTAGTTGATTTAGAGTATAGTGTATCCGACCAATATAGTTTATACTATTTTAGTTATATTCACCTTTTATTAATGTTTATGAGACTGTTTTAATATGTTCTATCTTAAAACGTTCATATAAGGTTATAAATAGTTCTTTTGGAAAAATTTTCTTCATTGCCTGAAGACCAACATCTAAAAAGTTAAATCTGTAGACAAACATCGGGGGTAGTAAAAATATATTAATAAGTGGAACATTCTAACTTATAATTGTGTTAAAAGAAAAAGTATTGCCTTCACTGTATCTTCAGGCTAGACGAACGCTAACTGCAGTTGCCCTGAATGCGAACACCTGAGGATGCAGTGGTATTTGAAACCGGTTGAAAAATAAAAAATAATAAGGAATGTAATATCTTTTATTTGACCTACTCAGCTCTACCTTGAAACAACGCTTCTACAAATAATTAAAATTCATTATTATTCTAAATGAAATATTTACTCCTTTAAATTTAAATGTACATGTGTCTAACAAGGGGTTCCATTCGGGTCTCTTAATCCTATCGCTACAAGTTAAAATCCCGCCCGATTGAACTCCTATAGAGAAATTGAACATCAACTAGAGCCATGGATGTTTAGAATAGGTTGGTTTACTACAGATAACCCATTCGTCCATCACCCTAAGAATTTGAAAAGAAAAATTCGGGAAAGAACTGTGTAAACAAAGCGAATTCTCTAGCCTTGCCGTATTTGTAAACATTCGCAAGCAAGTAAGCCTTAATCTGATTGGTCTGATAAAGTTGAACAAAGAAATAAATATTTACTATTTTAAAGAAATGTGTCAATTTTCCTTAAGAAAAACAACTAATTTCATCTTCTGGGCCGTAATATTTAACTTTTTCTATAAGGTTAACTTCGACTCTTTCTTTTATAAAAATAATTGAGAATTCTTGTAATAATAATTTACGACTATCATTTTAAAGAAAACATTCACCATTTTCGATTTCGTTCTGTAAGACATTTTTATGTATTTTATCAATAATAAAACTGTGTTGAGTTCCTTTACTCTAAACCAAAAATAACTACCCTTAAGTCAGTCATGGAAATGTTAACTTAGGGACAGGACGTCCTCTCTCATCTTCATGATAGCCCTGAAGATGGCTTACAATGTAAGCCGAAACGTTGGAAGATAATCCTTTATTAAAAAATACATTTTTTAAATTTGTGTTTTTTGAATCTACCTTGACCGAACCCCAACTAAAATCATCTCAGGATACTACCCTTACACCAAAAAAAAAGGTTTTTTTTTTACTCCCAGAAGAAATTTCACTATTGAATCACCTGAAATGTCTATGTTCCATCACCTTAATACTCAATAACAAATTTTGCCTTTCGTTTTTAAATTTAATAACTCCATGTAGAATTTCATTGAGATAAATTGTAGATTTTAGATCGCACACTGTAACACACACACACACGCACACGCTTATATATTATTTTTAGCGACAATCATTTTTGGTATCTTGTAGGTAGGATCGAAGAAAATTTTCAATTAGTCATGAGGAATTCGCTAGATGGCAAAAGTTTTGTAAAATATCTCATATCAAACGATTTTTTCTTGTACAGTATTGCTCTGGCTCGAACATTGTTAGACATAAACTGTAAGCTGTACATCTCATGGTAAGTGTGAAAATTTCTCTTTGACGCGATGCAAGATATCAGTCAGATGATAAGATTGCATATTACACTGTTTTATTACACTGATTAAATAACGAATAAGATAAATTATTTTAAGATTAATCTTTTATTTTCAGCTCTAGATTGCCATTATTTAGCTGCAGCAAGTGCACTCTGACGTTTTCAATTAAAACTGTTTCCTTCCGGTTCATGGAAAAACCTGGATCGAGATACTATATAAGCAAGATAATAGATAAGCGTGATACTAGATAGGCATCTTGTAAGTTCATTGAAGAAAAATTCTTCTCCTCAGTTGGGAATTATATGTGACGTTAAATTTGATAGGACCTACAGCTGAGTTAAGTTATTAAATATCAACTTCAAATAAACAGAAATGAGAAGGCTGTAGACGATCTGAAAATATTTCAATACAAACTGAAGTTTACTCTGCGTATAGCAAATTTTACTTAAGAAAAATATACGAAATATACTTTCGTACTAAGATATGATTTTTGAAAACCACAAAAAAAAACTGAGCTAAAGATATGGTACATTTAAAATGATGTGTGTTTAAATAATATTTATATTTTTATA
>KZ806922.1:232487-248715 GCA_000696205.2 Oncopeltus fasciatus | reverse complement strand
ATAATTTTTAGTGCAAGGGAACAGAATAAAAAATCTAACTGTCCCAGCCAGGACTCGAACCTGGATCCCCTGCTATCCGGGCCGGTGCATTTACCACTTATGCTACCGGGACAAGTCTGATAAGTTATTAAATTCCCCGCACTAGTGTCGAGAGTCCATATTTTTATACATATAAAGAAACCAAATTTTAATTTTAGTTTATTTATATAAAATGTTGGATGAGTTTGTTAATAGTGGAAATCGGTGAAGACAGAGAGGGGTTATGTCAGGGATATTAAAATTTAAAACAGTAATACCTTCTTTAGAGTAGTAAAAAAATAAAAAGAATGTAATTTGTTTAAAATGTTCATTTTCTCTTAGCGTTTATGTACCATAAAAGTTTTACAGAAACATATATTAAGGGATTTATTCAAGAATTTAACTTATAGGACTCACTTACTTTTAAAATATAGAAACAAAATTAGATAGCAAGGTTTTTATTGTATCCAAAAATAAAAACAGAAACCAGATGAAGGCCACTAATAATTTAATACCTTTAGATAAGCTAAAATTTATATACGTTATATCTTCTATGTAATTGGCGTTCAAAAAAAATGTATATACAGATATGTAAAATTCACTAATGTTTATAGTCCACAAAATTTTCAGTGAATTCGCTATATATACTACGGTAGAAATTTTAGGATGTAACTACCAATGTTGTGTGCTTCCCTCCCGAACAACCAAGAGCCAGCCAAATGTATCACATCTTTTACACATTAACTAAAGTTTCTGAGTTTCTATTTTCTAGTTTAGCTAGAGAGCATACTCAATTTCTTCGACTTATACAATATTCATATGATTGATTCAATGTTTATATTAATGTACCTCGGAAAATATTCTTATAAAATAAAAATTCTTCACCCAATACAGACAGTATTCATTAATATATAATAATGATTTAAGTAAAAATTAGTTAATTGTATAATTTTTTTGTGGTATTTAATTCCACGTATATTTTAACAATTTTTAGTGCAAGGGAACAGAATAAAAAAACAGTTAGATTTTTTTATTCTGTACCCTTGCAATAAAAATTATTAGTTAATTGTACTCTTTTTATTTTAAATTTAAGAAAAAATACTTGGAATGTTTCTTTACATGACTAACACTAATGCTTAGGCAAATGTGCTCTTTTTTTTAAGCGCCATTTCAAAAAAAAAAAATTAAAAATCCACAACATTCACATGATAATTCGTGACTCTTTCCCATCGTATCCCCTGAAGAAGGTCTGAATTTCAGGCCGAAACGTTTGCAAAAATAAAACTATATTTGTTCACCAATTTTTTTTTATTTATTAATTAACCGCTTTGTATACTCAGATATATCTCACTTATATAGTTCATATCACTTTAGTTATATTTAACTTGTATAAATGTTTATTAGTCTGGTTTTATATGTTTTATCTGAAAAAATTCATACTACACTATACTAAATAATCCTGATTTTCAAAAAGAATACATTTTTCCCTATGCCTGAAGTTCCTTCCCAATCTACAAAATCTCTTTCGAACGGTGTACAAAAATCACAGGGGCATGCGAATAAAAACTCTAATGAAGAAATATCAATTGCTGATTGTGGCTTGTCTAGGTCAGTATTTAAATAGAAAATAAAGGTGAAGGTTATTAAAGGCTACGTTCCGATAACCTTTGTAAAATGGAATGATCTCATGTGTGTCTAAGCAGTAACAATCCTTAGCAAATGGAACGAATAAGAGAGACGGGAGATTCATTCATAAATTGCTATTTAAAAGGAGCAAACTGCTACCTTTTTCTAATTCAGGAACTTGATTAAATTCAGGTTGTTCTCATGACAGATTTTTTTTTGTTTCTAATTTTCAATATTTTCTCCGACATCTAAATGATTGAAACACACAGACACATATATAATTAATAAGAGGGAATATAATAAATAAATCTATCTGTCCCAGCCAGGACTCGAACCTGGATCTCCTGGTTTCCGGGCCGCAAAAAAATTCCCACCACAATAGCGAGAGTAGATCCTCATTAATTGTTTAAAATTTACGTGGGATAATAAACCACAACCAAATAAATATTTATAAAGACACATATATTTCAACGCTCTACAGATCACAATTTTTATTTGTTCTTAATGGAATTCGACATATAGCTGTTAAATGCAAAATGAAAGGCTAATTGAGCAAAATTGAAAAAAATTGGAATGGGAATCACCTCTAAAGTCAAATGCGCATAAAAAGCGTTTTTCGATGTAGCAGGCATAATATTTAGTTTTTAAAAAATGGATGAAAACTATTAACAGCTATTGAGCTCTTATGAAAATTTTAATACTCAAATAGGAACGAAGATATTGCAGTTATACATTTTAGTCTATCCCTTAACCACCCGCTTTTCCAATTATATTTAAGCCAAAAATGACTTCCTTCAGGAATACATCAATAAAAGACTAAACACCGAATTTAGTTTCAATATCTTAAAATTAAGAAGCCAAGGACAACTATAGTACTTTATTGTAGAATATTAATATTGCTCTAAAGGATCTGGCTTGAGACAATGGATGATAAATATTTCCATCAACTGTCTTATTCTTCTGTCTTGCTGAAATATTCTCATTCGCAGTTACACCAATGCCATTACGGCTATGTGTACTGTAGTTCTTCCGTAATTTGCCTAAAATTCAATCATTGGATCTCACTTTGAAGTCACATCAAACAGATTCCCAAGCTGAACTGACTTGTATGTGTACAAATTTGGCTGCTGTATGCTATAGATTAATTTTGAAATTTATTTTACCGTTTTAACTTCACTTTAAATTTTTGAAACATTCCCACTGTAAATAATTAGTGAAGACAATTCTGAAACAAGTGGATTACATGCCTGTCAGACGAGGGTGAGAATAAAGGAGAAAGAAGGAGGGGGGGGAGAAAGAGTTTTGAAGGGGATAGGATATATATTTTAGAATGTAATTACTAAAGATGTAGCTGTAAGAAGAGAATGAGAGAGAGAGAGAGAGAGAGAGAGAGAGAGAGAGAGATTTTAGGGGTAATAATTAAATCCGGACAGGAGGACCAATTTGTGAGTTGTGGAAGTGGAGGATAGAGCGCGCTGACAGCTCCCTCATTACGGCAACCGGAGAAGCTGGAGTCCCACCCGTCATACTAATGTGACATCTCACCCCAACTCTGTCTGGCACTTAGGATAAATCCGGTCTGCCTCCACAGATGTCCAGGAACATTTCCACCAGCAATCTATACTGTTTTATTTATTTAAAAAATTAATTTAAATTTTAGTTATCGGTTAAATTATTTAAATTAATTTTTTCTAAGTAGGCTAAATAAAAGCCATTCTCCTCACTTTTGGATTTAGGTTAAATAGAAAAAAAAAATAAAAGATCTTTATTTCAGTATTTTATTAAAGTTCATCAAGTACAAACATTTTAATACTATGTAGATTATAAATTATAAAGATTGGAACATATACTTGTAAAAATATTTTAATTGTTTTATTCACAAAACGGAAGCCAGCAGTTATTATTCACACGTTTAAACATTGATAGGAATTAGTGGTAACACATGTGAATTAGTGTACATAGGAACATTCAGATATTTGCGTTGAGTAGAAAGGGATCTAAAGTTTTTGTTTTTTAAAAAAAAAGTAAGACTGCCCCTTCCTCAGGGGATTTTGTAAAAAATTCATGCGGGTTAGTATGCACCTTCAGGAGAACACATCCAAATAAATATATCGTTCTTTCTATTATTTTTCTTTTCAAATTATAAATAATAAATTAAATACGTATAGTTTTAAATAAAAACTTTTCCTTACTCTCGCACAAGTCAAATTTGCAATGAGAAAGTAATTAAAAACAAAAACGTTTAATACATAAATTGATTATGGGAAATATGAAGTTAATAGGAAAAAAAATTGGACTTAAAAGTAAAATAAAATATTTCTAAATTGTAGCAATAACTAATACCAACATACACACTTCATTATATTTTTCATATAGTTAAAAAAAAAATCTGATATGCAATATTCAATTTTTAAATACAAGCTAAAATTGATGTAATACTATTAAAATTAGTGTAATTTGACATAATAAATAAATATAATTAAATACAGAATATCATATAACTTACAATTCCGTCTCTGAGAAAAATGTTAAATGCAGTAGATTATATAAAATTACCATTGCTATTTCTTGGCAGATTATCAGGAGAGATCCATTACTTTAATTGATTATAATATTTCCCGGTATGTATAAATCTAATATAAATTAGGATATAAATAAAATACTAAAGGTATCCAAAAGTCCTGATCGGGATATTTAGGTTTGATAAGATTTTACTTACCTCTCTGTCAATCATTTCAAATTCATATACAGTACAAGATCTCTCATATATTTATATTCTTATTTAAAAATATAAATAATAGTGCAACAAAAAACATAAGACAAAAATTTAAATACTGATTGTTGTCAAAATTATTGTTTATTAAACTTTAATTTATTTATTACATTCTGTTAAATTAAAACATTTTGTAATTTGATCACAATGAAGTAAAAAATGACATTTAATATCAATCACGTGAGAGAGAAGCTGACCAATGACATCACTCTCAAAAAATTGAGTTGTCAAAATTAAATACTGATGATTTAGTTACTGTTGAACAGTAGTCTCTTTCCCCCATCACCTTGCTTTGTCCTGATGAAGGCGTGAAATTTATGCCGAAACGTTGGCTAAAATAAAAACGTTTTGGTTATAAATTTGTTTTTAAATTATCAACTACCATGACCGAAGTCTCTTTGGAGTAATAAGTATCTTCGGGTAGAATCCTCTCCTCATAAAACTCGACAAATTTACCTTCGACTATAGTTGCATCGGATGTCCGCAAATCAATTAATACCAATTTTTTTTTTATTATGAAAGTTCTGCATGAAATATTTACATTCCATTTACTATTCAGTTATATTATTTTACTTTGTTTCTGCACGGTGGTACTCGAACCCTCGTTTCCAGGTCACTAGCCATAAAGACTGACTGACCTCTTTATTGACACTGACATCTCCCTGCCTATCGGCGCCACTACGGGTGGGTGGTGGGGACTGAAAGCTGGAAGAAGTTTCTGACGCTGCGGGATTAGGGTCCTTGCAGTACGGAGGGATCTGCAAGAAGAAGTTCAGCCGACCTTCTAAGGGTGGAAATCATGCAGGATCTAGAAGACTATTAAAAGATAAGAGCTAGGCTAACCCGTATTTCAGGAGATATCCATAAAGAAAGTATGAATGCTGATTTCTTCCCCACAAACTTCCCTTCCGAATAGTCTAGAGTCAGCATTTTGCGATCTTTGCCTTCTCTATCCTATATGGTCAAATCAGCTATTTGAAGTAGAATTATCATACCTTCTGCAATCCGTCTTCGTTGGTTTCTGCAAACCATCTTCTGTTGGCGAGCGCTTTCGGACATTGTCCATCCTCGTGGCCGAATACATGTGTATAACAATAATCCTTTAGATTATTTGAAGTAGATTTACCCAAATATATGTCCATTATTAATGAAACATGGAAAATATCCATAGAGTACACTGATCCTGGGCGACAGACACTTTTTCATGTTGCCAACATAAAGCGAATGAATAATTTCAACAAATCTTCACTGATCCAATTTTGGAGATGCTAAAGATATGCTTTATCCAATATATATATATATAGTCTAGAGCTAAGTTTAGTGGTAATTACTTTTACGGCCATTACTGTCTTAGGCTTATACTAAATAATTTTAGTTATTNATTATATAAAATTATTCATTATCCACTTTCATTCATGTCTATCTTAATGAAAAATAGAAAATCTGCTAGTTTTGCACAGCTCCTTTGCAAAGGGATTTTTAATTTAATGTGTTTTGCTTCGCTGGGTCACTTTATAAAATTTTTTTTTTTTTAAACATTTAATAATTTTTTTGCATTCTTTTAAATTAAAACATTTTGTAATTTGATCACCACAATGAATTAAAAAAGAATGACATTCAATGTCAATCACATGAGGTTAGAGGGTGACCAATGACACCACTCTCAAATTATTTACAGATTATGTTCCCAGGAGGTCACGGGAGAAACTTTTTGTTTGAGTCGACGGGGAGGGTTGTAGGGGTTGGAGTTGGAAGACATGGTCTATGCTAGTGGATTAGGATGAAATGGCAGTTTACTGTGGAAAAGGCTAAAGCGGGATGAAATTATATCCTGAACAAAAGCAATATTAAGATCTTGGTGAAGGGATAAATTGGATACATAATAGGGAGCATTTGCAATTATTCTCAGGGGTTTGGATTGAAAGGAATGGATTCTTTAGACGTTGGAAGGCTTGGCGGCACCCCAGATTTCTACTCAGTAAGTCCAGATTGGTCGTAATAAGGTTTTGTAGAGCGTCAGTTTGTTCTCTATCGTAAGATTGGACTTTTTATTCATGAGTCTGTATAGAAGTCAATATCGCTAATTGAGTTCTTATCATTTTATTTTAGTAGTTCTCCCCATGTAAGTCGTGAGTCAAGATGGAACCCAAGGTAACAAACGGAATTTGAATGTGGTAAAGGAATATTGTTAAATTTAACAATTTCAGGGAAGTCTTTCTTCCGTAGTTGGAAATTAACTTTAACGCAATTTTCTTCATTGATTTTTATTCACCATTTGCCACACCATTGTTTGATTTTTTCGAGGTGATCTTGTAGGTTTTTAGAAGCAGTTTTAGGGTCGGGATGGGAGTATAGGATAGCTTTGTCGTCCGCAAATAGAGCTAAGAGGATACTCAAATGGGTAGGGATGTCAGCAGTGTACAGGATAAATAGGATAGGTCCCTCCAAAGAAGCTCCTGGGCAGTACTCTTTGCGCTCAAGGGAAAAGGAAATGTAGTCTACGACGCGAAACACTTGCTGGAAAGTAGAATGCTTACTTCTGAAGCCGAACTGATGATTTGGGAGGATATTGAAGGGTTCAATGGAAGGCAACATTCATTTTATTGTATCATAATATTTCCAGAGGAGAGGGAAGTGTGTAGTTCGTAGTATACAATTTAAAAAAAGCTAAGACTGCTGTAAAACTTGTTGTGAAGTCAGATAGTATTTGTTCATAAAAGAGTAAAAAAAAGTTATTAATATATTTATTTGTGTAATGTGCTTTGAAAATACATCATAGAAAGTAAGTTCTAAAATTAATGAATAATCCTGTCTAAAAATAATTTCTACTATGACTGTCTTTTAAAGAAAAGGCCGACAGTGGGCGGATTCTACAAGAAATAAAGATAGAAAAAATCGCATATCATTATATAAATGAGAAAATAAAGAACCTGGAGGACCAATAAAAGGATTGTCCGTCAGTGTAAGAAGGCGGAGGGTATCTTGCATAAGAAGTGTAAGGTGAGGGTCCAGCACACACATGGAGGGGATGGAGTGAAGACTGGCGGGGGTACAAAAGGGATCCAATAAATGTCTGGGAAGAGTGTGTAACACTTGGCCCCAACTGCCTGAGCAGGCACATCTCCCTACGTGTGGTCTTTCATCTGTCCCTCGGGGGCTCGCCTGACCGCGGGCTGTCTCTCATCTGACCGGAGTCTGAGGAGGGCATTACGGGGAGAATACAGAATGGGATGTGTCCTTCCTTATGTACGGAGTCACTCAGGGATGTAAGTGAGGCGATGCTCTTCTTCGGGGGATATGCTAAACCCCCTCCGTCCAGTTCGGATATAGCAAGTACAACAGTGGTTAGAGAAGGATATGCCCCTATGTCAAACGGAGTGACTATGCTCTGCAAGTCTGTAACGAATGTATTTCCGAGTGTATGATAAAGGCATATATCAAACCGACAATAAAGCAAACACTACAGTGGTTAGAGCAGGATATGCCCCCATGTCAAACGAAGTGACTATGCTCTACAAGTCTGTAACTAATGTAGTTCCGAGGATTTGATGAAGGCATATATCAAACCGACAATAAAGCAAGTACAACAGTGGTTAGTGCAGGATATGCCTTATGTGAAACAGGACGACTAAGCTCTGCAAGTCTGTAACGAATGTAGTTCCGAGAATATAATAAAGGCATATGTCAAATCGACAATAAGGCAAACATAACAGTTGTTAGAGCAGGATATGCCCCCATGCCAAACAGAGTGACTAAGCTCTGAGGGATAATCCCAAATAATGCACAAATGGGTTAGTGGTGCTAAAAATAATTTTGATTGTGGGAAATGAGAGCGTGCAGGACTTACTTGGATGATATTTGAGAGATATTCATAAGTATATGAATGAATTTCATGTATATGATTTTAATGAAAGACGCTGATATAATTATATGAAACTCCATTTAATTAGTGTACAAAATGAGGTACTTAAAGGTGAAACTCGTACCTTACAGCTCAATTTCTTTCCTTGTCCTCATCAATTTGTCTGGAGTTCGTGTATTATTAAATGTGGCCGAATTTCACCATATCTAGTTCCGTTCTTCAGTCTGGCGAACTTAAATTTATTCCTCCATACTTAACATTAAAACATAACCATTAAGTTCATAAAGAAAGGAGGAAATATGCTTTAGACATGAACCAGGACCAGAGTGTCTGTAGCACCACTCAGAGGTTCCAAAATGTAGGAAGGCCCCAGTATCGCTGACGTCCCTGGCGAAGCGAACATAGAGAATAGAATATTCTCGCAATCAAGCAGGATGATTAATTCTTGTAAGGCGGTAACGAATGTAGCTCCGTAGACTTACTGAAAATACCATAACAAGTTAGGATGAAGCAAATACAACATTATATGCCCGCTTTTCACGTATTTTCTCAAAGACAAGATAACCCCTAGGAGTCGTTATCGCCTGTATAGGTTTACAAGTGTAAATGATCAAAAAATATATCATGAGATTTACATTTACGAATATTTACGGAAAGAGTATTTGTTTTTAAATGATGTAAGAATAGCCACTAGGATCAGTCACAAATTTATAATAATGGTCATACAATTTAGTTTTGAGGCAATTTTGAACCAACCTGAGATTCTTCAGGCTTAGTTAATGACTATCGCGCACAACTTTATCTGACACCTTCCACCCTTGGACTACCTATAGGATTTCTATTACTATTACTATTACGCCTTCAATAAATTCTCTATTTTCCGTACTTATGCTTTCCGAAAAAGAAAAAAAATCCTTGTTAAATGCTTAGATATTCACCTTGACCCCTAACTCCAACGACGAAGGACAAAATTGTCTCCTTGACCTTCTTCGCTTAGCAGTACTCATTTCTTTGATCTTTAGATTTACCCCCCACCACTCCTTTTTTTATTCTATCCTCTTTATACAGGACAATCACCCCATCTCCCTTTATTTCCAATTAATGGGGCAAAGTTTAATCCTCATCTTAAATTATCAATCGTTATCAGATTAAGTCAATAATTTGTAAATAAAACCTTATGGTGAACTTAATTTGTTCTCATTTCCAATGGAGAGTTTATCGTAGAGATTATTAGTAGATGTTTTTTGTTGTGGTTCGGTCACTGTTGGTCCAAAAAAAATTTTTTTTAATTTGTATTTTGTATTATCTGCCGACCTTTCGGCTTACATTGTAAGACATCTTCAGGGCTATAATGAAGGCGAGAGGGGCTTTGTGAAGCCTGGATCATGACTGGTCCTTGTGAAGATATTTTTTTCTTAAAATATTTGTGCCTGCCATATTAATTTACTTAAAGAACACTCTATTAACTTTATTTAGGCAATTCATTTTTTTATTCTTTCACTCCCTTACTTGAATTTTATATTATTTTATTTTCATTTTATTTATTTTAAATTATATAAGCCAAAACTAAATGTTTTTCATTATATTCAATCAGTTATAGACAGTATTTTAATGCACTATAAATAAGTTGGATATGCTATTTTATCAATTTACTAATTTTTTTTCAAAATATATTATGTAATTTTAGAGAATATAAAATTATTTTATAAGATAAAATATTGGTTTCTTTGTCATTTAGGCTTGAGATGCATTGCCATATATTTAATAGTATAGATTTTTCAATTTCAGCTCGGTTAGCAATATTTATTAGGAAACGTAAATGTATACATCTTGATATTTTATATTATTTCATCTCATAAAATTTACCTATTACTAAATTGACCAAACAAACAATATACATTGCTATTTGATAAATAAATATTGTTCCAAATCGCCAGAAAACATCTCCATTTTTATAAACAATATTTTTTTTTATTACATCGTTTAGATAACTTTCTAGGCTCTAAAAGTAACCATATATTCGAAATTTATAAAAATGGCTACATCTCCAACTTTATCACTTGTGCATATTACAATTTTTTTTTAAATTTATATGTATTTGATGAAGGTGACATTTGACCTATGATCAAGTAAATATTACGACTTATTTATGTATTTTAAGATATCTGTTTTATTATAAATATAAAAAATAAACCTTACTTATTATACTGAAATGAGTATTTATTAGCAAATAAATGTTTCAGCACTAGCCGTGGTTGTCTCTCCCTCTAAGGGCCCAACACTGACACAATGGCATTAATGACCGAAAGGTCGACACGCCATTAAAAAATAAAATAAAATAAATAAATTAAATTAAAATAAATGTTAACCATAACGTTGTTGATGAACGCATCTTCAGCCGACAAAATATTGTTGGATTATTAGGAGGGAAGACGTTGGAAACTTCTGAATCAATTTATTTTTTTCTTTCAATAAATGCAATAGTGTGAATGAAAAGAGAAGAAAAAAAAATCAAAGAAAGAATATAGAAGGGAGGTGAGAAAAAAGAAGAGAGATCGTCCAACGTTGTTCTGATTGAAATAATGTGCTAATGATTGCGGGTTTTGATAGGTGTTTTTTTGCGGGAATGGTCGACAAATGACGGAAGCTGAGAAAGGGATGTCTCCTTGATAAAACAGCTGATAGCTTATACATACGCGAGGAGCGACCCTCAATAACCCCAACTCTGCAGAGCTAGGGGGCCATCCGCCGCCTTTTGATTTATTGCATCATATTACGGCGAGCTCTCCCTCCATCCGACACTTTTAATAGAGGAAAAATATGTTCCGGGAGTAAAACAAGGGCACACACTAGGGCCCGTCTTATTTTTTATTCTCGTCCAGTTCCTCTCTCCTTTCTTTTAGACTTATGTTGAGCTGTCGTTTAAGTCTTTCTCTTAGTTGTGTAGGTATTATTTTATATCATAAACAATTTTCTAGCAGGTTTCCATTAAGGAAATAAAGTTATTCATATATGTATTATAATTTTTAATATTTTTTTTTTCAATCATCAGTGATTCTACCTATAAATGCTTAAAATATAATAATAAAAGTCCAATCTAAATTGTATGTGTAATAACACGCACTAGTAGTTTGATAATGATTTTTAATTACAAACTCATAACAAAGACATGATGTATAACCCAAAACATTCAAACATAAGAACTAGCATGAGTTTCTTGTATCAACATTTGTTACATTGATTTTAAATAACTGAAGAATAATTTATTAACTATTAAAATAGGATTAAGGTGTCGTCACAGTATGCAAATATAATATATCCATAAGAGGCNTATATATATATATATATATATATATATATATATATATATATATATATATATATATATATATATATATATATATATATATATATATATATATATATATAGTATGTGGGTGGGTGCACTCGATTGCCTAACTGTGATCGTAGGGGTTAAAAAGTAGTTCAACCTTCTTTTCGTATTCTTATGTGACTCCCTTGCGAATTCTGTAAAAAATAAATATCAAAAAATTACATTTTACTATCATTTTCTTAATTTTTTATAATAAAAAAATTTGAAAATACTGATGATTATTCATTTTGATTGTCCTTTAAAATCCCCATAACCCTCAAAATATTTTAGTCAATAAGTATATTATAAGTATAGTGAATTCCCTAGGTGGAAAACTTTTTCATATTTCCATCATTAATGTGAATCCAACCTCATGCAATGTGCGCTTACATCTGTATATCCTGAGTACATCTGGCTTGCCAAATTCACCCTTTCACAATCACTAGCCCTGAAGATGGCTTGTATTGCAAGCCGATACGTTGGAATTATAGAATATATTGTTTATTTCCTCGTAAAAAACGTATTTTCTTTTTTTTTTTTCTCTCACCAAACCTGAATTATTGATGTTCTGATACACCAGATGGTCATCTATCTTCTTCCCATCTTTTGCTACATTATGTTAATGAAATCTATTTAGAATGAGTAGCTCTTGCGTGACGGAATTTACTTTCTTTCTTTATTAGAAAATTTTAGTTGGGCTTCGGTCAAGGTAGATCCAAAAAAAAATACAAATTTAAAAAAAATGTAAACAATTAATGAGAGGGAATAGAATAAAAAAATCTATCTGTCCCAGCCAGGAACCGAACCTGGATCTCCTGCTATCCGGGCTGGTGTGTTAAGCCATTACACCACAAGGACTAGCTAGATATCTCATTAAATCCTTGTGGTGTAATGGCTTAACACACCAGCCCGGATAGCAGGAGATCCAGGTTCGGTTCCTGGCTGGGACAGATAGATTTTTTTATTCTATTCCCTCTCATTAATTGTTTTAAATTTACGTGGAATAAAAACCACAACCAAATAAAATATTTTAAAAAAAGTGTATTTTTTAAAAAGATTATCTGCCGACGTTTCGGCTTACATTGTAAGCCATCTTCTTACTTTCTTTCAAATGAGCTATGCCAAAAGCACCCTTATTGAATTGCTCTGGACGTTGATCAGCATTAGAAGGGGTATCTTCTGCCCACCCCTCGGGGACATAAAAGAAAATAGCTGAAGCCAAACTGCCGGGAGGTCATAAAGAACGGGGATCCTTTAGCGTCTCCTTATCGAGTCAATAATGACAGATAGGGGCCGGACATCTCGGACTGGATAATTTAATGTTATAGGGTCCTCACGGGACATTTGGCGAGGGTCAGTCGGAGGTGTCGCACGGGAAGGAAGTCCGCAACGCTGGGCCGCTGATGGACCGCCTCCAGATACGGGTAATGGAGCGCTCTCGCCTTCTCCGTGTTTTGGATAAGTTTCGCTAATGCGCCTCACGCCACCCCTCTCACATGGGGGTGAGTTTTCAAAAGAAGGGTTGTTAAAAATCAATAAGATGAAACTCCAAGAGTGTCGGCGCCCTCCAAGATCAAACTATAAGACCAATACACCAATTTAACTTCCATCTTCCAGATACACACCAATGAAATGATGGTAGTAGAGCAGAAAACCACTGGATATTGTTCAGAAATGTTTAAAAAACAAAAGATGTTTCTTAAAATATTTTGTTGTTTTTTACAATACTTCCCTAATACTCATACTTTTGTTCATTAAACTCTTCAGTTTAAAATCAAAATAGGGTCTGAGCATTACAAAAGTAAATAATTTATGATGAATTTATCTTAATATTTTTTTTTGTTTTTGACAATTTTCTAGTTTTATATTATTTATGCGAATTATGCTCACTGTTCTTTAAATGTAACTTCTTTGGTAGTAGACATTTTTAGAGTGACTACCTTATTTTTGTCATACATTCCAATGACTTTTAGGTAAATAATCTAAAGGGTTATTATGACTACCAATGAATATAGAACTATCATACCTTCTATTCTTCAAACCATCTTCCAGAAGAACCAGAAGATGGTTTGCAGAAACCAATGAAGACGGATAATAGAAGGTATGATAGTATTGACTTTTATTTCGGTAAAAGCCAGCCCCGTGCAAGAATTGAACGCGCAGTGCGAAGCTTGGGAGCAGAAGAGAAACTTCATAGATTATAAACAATTAATGAGAGGGAATAGAATAAAAAAATCTATCTGTCCCAGCCAGGAATCGAACCTGGATCTCCTGCTTTCCGGGCCGGTGTACTTCCATTGCACCACCGGGAAAGCTAGATAGCTTATTATAACTCTTCATAATAATGAATTAATTAATTAAGAACAAGCCATCTGATCGAATGAATTTTGGGGTTAACCATCGTATTATTATATTTTATAGTTAACCCGATTCTTTTTTTCCGATAGTTGGTCAGACATCAATGAACATCAATCTGTCTGTTAGATCACCAATGAACTATTCAATCATTAGGTTCATTAATCCTGTTTTCATTTTTTCTGTAATTTTAAGGACACCGAAGCATATAATACTTTAATGCCAATAAGTAGGTAGAATTCTAATTGACATTTCTGAAGAAATTCATTAAACACATGGAATCAACTGATTAATATTATTCTCTTTGAACAATTAATCATAAAACAACGGAGAAGACATACTGACAGAGCTTATTGACTTACACACAGTGCATACTCAATTGAGATGAAGGAAAACAAGATAGTAAAAAGGAGTGTTTCTTTAACCGTAGATATTATTCTTAGATGATTTTAGTTGGGAATGATAAGGTAGGTGTGGCAAATTACTGTTTTAATGTTATTCAATTATTTTTCAATAAGTTGTTGTTCGCATGTTTTTTCAAATTGGTTTTTTCAAATTTTTTTTTTCAAAATTTTTTAAAAATTCTCATACATAGCTTTCTACATTCATATACTCTTGATATCACATAATAATACTGCAATTCTCTATTATATTATTGTCAATTATTATTGTATTCTCATGACATTGTATTTCTACAGCCCTGAAGATGGCTTACAATGTAAGCCGAAACGTCGGCAGATAATCCTTTATTAAGAAATACATTTCTTAAATTTGTGTTTTATAGATCTACCTTGACCGAACCCCAACTAAAATCATCTAAGAACAGGATATTAAACTATCTCAACATGAAAAGTATAAGGATTTCTCCTTCACAGAGAAATACAGAATATATGGTAAATAAACGCAACATAAACTCTCATTTTGAATAGTTATTTACTTAAAACCATTTTAATTATACCCAAAATCTGCTACTTAAAAGTTACAGCTTGTGTGTATCAACAACCGTTAAAAATTAATTACTACATACATTTAACTAAAAAAAGAAAAGAAGAACTACTTAAATATACAAAATATGACGAACAAATTGAAAATATATTCGATTTGTTTTACTTGAATTAGAAGCACACAAACTATTTAGAAAAGATTGAATACAAACAGCTATTAGACAGAATACATTAGGACTGAACACACAAGAAACCAATACTGAACTTGTAACAAAAGAGGAGTGTATAAAATCGAAAATCAGAAAATTATCGGAAATTCAGGAAAAGATATGCAGGGAATTCAACACATGATATCGTTCAAATTCAAGGAACGAGACTCTAATTTATACGAACCATTTACACGATTGTATGATAGGTATGTATGAACTTCGACAAAACCAACCAGTGACCATCCTGTTGCATGAAGAAGACAAACATTTAAACAGCAGACAACTGTATTCAGATCCGGCCAGAAGGTGACAACCTTATTTCGAAAGTACCCGTTAACGAGGTATGGGATTGAGCATATGATGAAAGTTACCCTAAAGAGTAACCATTAGAAGTATGTTTTAAATGGAAGCAAGGGTCCTCGTCGGCACATTTGTAGGTTCCAAACTGCTTAATATTGGAACAAGTTTAAAACAATATTTATTATCTTGACACTTAATGGGTAACTCTCTCAACTGTTAGGTATACGGAAGTTATAAAAAATAGGAAAATCTGCACATACTTTATTAAAAAATATTTTGGACTGAATCTCATAGTATATTGAAAATTTAAAACAAAACAAGTAACACATATGGGTTCAGATCAAATTCAAATAGAAAATCCAAAATCGTTCAGGGATGAAATTAGGGAAGTTTTTGGCTTTCCGGAATAACATCTTGCAAAAACGGCTCAAATTAGTTTTTAAACTTTTCACAAGAAAGTCCTGTTGTTTTTTTGTCATGATATTATCACCTAACAATCCAGCACATCATAGAGGTTTGCCCAGTTTATCAGAATTACTTCACTAGGGAAGGCATTGGAAGAAATATGGCGGAGTGCCTTGGGAACAACCCCTCTACAGTGGATGGGCTGTTAAACTTTCTAAAAAAAGCAGGTATAGCCTGGAAAATCTAAATTAAAGAATGAGATATTATTTATTATTTTAGTTAATAATAATTTATTTATTATAATTTATTAAATATATAATAAGAATATTTTTTTTTTAAATCAATAAAGCAAGGGAAATCTAC
>KZ806922.1:217756-231470 GCA_000696205.2 Oncopeltus fasciatus | reverse complement strand
CTCTCATACCTTATATTCTCCGTCTTCATTGGTTTCTGCAAACCATCCTCTGTTGGCGAGCGCTTTCGGACGTTGTCCATCTTCTGGCCGAATACATACGTTCACTGTCACGGTCTGTATTCAACTATACATACAGACCGTGACAGTGAACGTATGTATTCGGCCAGAAGATGGACAACGTCCGAAAGCGCTCGCCAACGGGAGATGGTTTGCAGAAACCAATGATGACGGAGAATAGAAGGTATGAGAGTTCTATATTCATTGGTGGTAGAAATAATAATAACCCTTTAGATTATATAGTAATATACCTTATCACCTAGGAATCAAACGTATACGTGGCATGGAACTTTTCTTTAATTTTTTTTTCCTTTATCACTTGAAGTACAATCATTCAAATTTACAATTGCCAAATATACTGTGAGTCTAGAGGGACTAAATCAAGAAGACCGATGGCTAACATGAATGAAGGACCTTCCAAAACAAAGCGGCCAGCTGGTGCTATTCCCGTCTCCATTCATGGGCTGGTGGTCGGCGATATATCTCAGCTAAACCAAACCCACCGTTGAGGGCTCGTCTACAACAAGTCGGCAGCTCTTCCCTGTCGGGATTTACGGCCAGTGGTGGACTCTTCACAAATCACGTGTGTGTGCCGAGCGTCAACGGATCTCAAACCCACTCGGCTAACATCGTGTCTTGGCCTGGAGGATGAAACAGTGCGTGGCTGGAATCCTGTATTCGTCTTTGGACTTGTCAGCTGGTTTCAATTGCCTGCCAAATTTGTTATTCCACTTTGTAAGAAAGTTGTCCAAAAATTCTGTAAATCATCTCTCTTTGAATCTTATAGAAATTACATCTGCAAATTTCATGCTTCAGAAAACTAAAGTAGGTCATCATAATCCTTTTTTCCTGACTCTCTTGATCTTCAAAGTCATTCCTAATGAGCAGATGTTAGAGAAATTTTGACTGATGCATTATAATTTAACCCTGACAAACTGTTAACACTGTAAGCCTTATTCAGATAATAGAAATAATTTTGAAAATTAAGAATTATTACTGCTTGATTTATAAGCAACTTTCAATCCTAGGGTCAATTCTTAATCGAACTTTTCAAATTTATTTACCAAACTATATTAAACTACGTTGCTAGAAAAATCAATCAGATTTTAAACCAGGATGAGAAAAATAAAATATTCTTAAATTATTGGATAATTATTATATTTTATTTTTGCATATAAAATAAAATAATTACCCAATAATTTTGTAATATTTTATTTTTCCAATCCTGGCCGAAACATTGTTTAATTTCTCCAGTATATTCAACTACCTTTGAATTTCATCCAAGTCAATTTGTAGTTTGTTATATTTATGTTCTTAACTTATATCAAGTACTTCTTGAAGCAACTTCATAAACTAGTCGATCAAAGTTTATGATTAACATCAAAGTTAATGAATATTTGACTTTGTACTTTCCATGTTATGTACACTCCCTCTCCTGTTGGTCCAAGTTGGCACATTAATGAATTCAGCCATTTTTTTATTTTTTAATTAAAAACGACAAGCCTGACTATTTTAAGAAACACAATTAATTGTGGTTTCTATACCGTAAATTAAAACATAGAGCACAGGTAAACCCCCTCTCCTACTAGATCAATTTTGCTGATTAATTTCTTTTGTTTATTATAAACACTTCATTGAAGAATTAAATCCTTTAAAATGTACATCTTGCATTGTGCTCCCAAAAGATATAGCGCATATGTATAAAAATTATTATTATAAGGAAAAATTGTACAATAAACTTAAGTTAACTTAATGTTTACTTATGTTTAACTTAAAATTAAACTTCTAAAATAAATCCTTTGTCTAAAAACAAATCATTATTGTATTTCATTGCCCTAAACTCTTTTGCTGGACAGGGTAGGTTAAGCTTCCTGGCCATAAAAAAAAAAAAAAAAAAAAAAAAAAAAAAAAAGAGCCAGGATTAATCGGATTGCGGCAGTTAAAAGGATTAAAAGGACAGACTAGAGAAAAATTGATATTTTAACATTTAAAATTTTAAAATTTATTGATAAGGACAGATAATTACAATTGATAACAATTTGAGAAAAAAAACAACAAATTTTTGGCTTGTTCGACTCAGTTCTTCCACACAATCTACCAATTTTCAATACAATAACTAGAACATTGTTCCTTCCATCGACTGCTTCCTCAAGCAGGACATCTGCAGTGGTAATGGTTTGACGCCTCCCAGCGGGGTGGGCCAACTCCAGAGCATAGAGATACCATCTCCTGGCTTACCGCACCGATTCCAAAGAGATCTTGTCTCTCTGTCGTCATACCATGCGCACTCCTGTCTCCAAGTCTTCCTCTTCGGGGGTTCATTATAAGAAAAACCTAGAGGTATAAAGAAAGCACGACTATAGCTATGTTGTATTTTTAAATAAAATTTAATAATAAACGAAACTTAAATTACACACACACACACACACACACACAAAAAAAAGTCAATCACGCTGCAGCCACTTGAACTAAACGAACCCCTTAGCACCGTAGTAAATAAATAAATACTATTTTTTTTTGTAGTATTTAATCCCACGTAAATTTTACTAATTTTTAGTGCAAGGGAACAGAACAAAAAATCTAACCATCCCAGCCAGGGCTCGAACCTGGATCTCCTTCTATCCGGGCTAGTGCATTTTCCATTTACGCTACCGAGACAAGTCTGACAAGTTATTAAATTCCCCGCACTAGTGTCTAAAGTCTTACCTCGGAGGCAGACGAATGCATCGTCTTATGCTCGGAGGAGCTGACATTGTCAAACTGTTTAAATTAAATTTAAGTTAATTTATTAAATTAACTTACTAGCAGAAGATCCAGGTTCGAGTCCTGGCTGGGACAGTTAGATTTTTATTCTGTTTCCGTGCACTAAAAATTATTAAAATTTATGTAGTAAATAAATATTTGTATTTGAACTTCAAATTGCATTTAAATCCAGAGACGCAGAAGCTGCGTAAGCTAAACATATTGGTGGTGGTTACGTGGTCTTAAAAGCGCAAAAGAGCAATGGTGGGAAAAGACAATGTTATAAGGATGGAATAATGCCATTCTGGAGGGGGGAGGATTGAGAGGAGGGGCGCTCAACTATATTAGTTCACTCTTAAATAACATCCTTTTGTATAAATTTGTACCTTTTCTATAAATGCTTCGATTTCAACTAAAACAAAGGTCTTAAAGAATTTGCAAAACGATGCAAAAAAAAATGAATTAAGTTTATACCTTTCCCCCACGAACAANGGCTTAAAATGTATGAAAAACATTTAAAGGAATGCCTGATTTAAAAAAAAAATTGTTTTTTTTTTTAATTTTTTTTACATATTTTCCCGTTACCAATATATTAAATGTTACTCACTTAAACTATCTTAATTTCCTCTAATCAAAATAATAGAACAAACAGTAGGGAGACCACTTAATTACATTCTGATATATATCTATCATTATCTATTTTTCATAAAATACTATGGAATAGAAAATTTAACTGTTTCAGCCAGGACTCGAACCTGGATCTCCTGCTATCCGGCATGCATAGGCCAGGATAGCAGGAGATCCAGGTTTGAGTCCTGGCTGGGACTGTCAGATTTTTTATTCTGTTCCCTTGCACTAAACATTACTATTGAATAGAGCCTAAGTTAAAAAAATCAAAAATATATTTATTGGTTCTTTTAAAGTTTTTTTTTTTTATATACATAAATGATTTCAAATTTTGGTCTTCCTATATTTCCCTCTTCCATTCAACTTGATTTAGTCATAACGATATCATTCAAGGACTGGGAAAAACAATCTTAAATAATGACTTATTTTTCTTTAATATAGAGCATATAAATACATATAAAACAATTTAACAGATCATTATTTCAGCTTCTTCAGTGTAGAATTGAATCAAAGGGCACAACTTAGTTTCCTTTACGAAAATCTGCTAAAACTGTGGTAGTATGACACACACTCACATTTAAATTTGAGGAGTGAGTTAAAATAATAACTGTAATAGACTTGAACAGTCTATCTCAATTTCCTCTAATCAAAAATAATAGAACACACAATAGTTACAGAATGTATTTTTTAAACGTCAATTTTTTTTTCGTTGATGTAAAATATTGACAGGACACATATATTGAGAAATATATTTTTGGAAGAGTATTTATGCATATTCCATTCTTTCATACTCATTAACTTTGATCAATGGCCACCTTTATTGAAGAACGAGAAATATCCTTAGTTCATCAGCTGAGGACTCATATTTGTTTCAGGAGCACATGGTATGGGGTGTGCGCTCACATTAAAATAGAGCTAACCGAATTTCAACATCAAAAGTGGGCAAATGGTTCCTTTGTAATATTTTTTAAATTATACTCACTATTATAATGATGATGGTTTGCAACCTTAATTTTAGAAATAATACACTAGAAGGCAAAAATATATTGTTTATTTCCAGGAAAAAAAAAAAAAAGTTTCAATACCAATGTATTACATTTTAAACCATTATATTCTATGAATGTTTTGTAACACTAACGTAGATATTTTTTTAAACCTTAATTTTAGAAATAAAGCACTAGAAGGCAAAAATATATTGTTTATTTCCAGGAAAAAAAAAAAAAAGTTTCAATACCAATGTATAAAATTTAAAACACTACGACAAATCCTATAAACAGAAATGAGGATACAACTATTACTTCAAGTAAGATGGCAATGTCATGGTTGATGATTAGTTGGCCGTCTCGAATATCGTGTGAGAATGGTCGGGGTTTCGGCCAGGAAGAAAAAAATATATACACCACAATTTGGAGTAATATTTTTATTTGTGCCAACGTTTCGGCTTATATTGTAAGCCATCTTCAGGGCTATCATGAAGGCGAGAGGGGACGTCTTGTCCCTAAGATCCAATTTTCATGACTAGGACAAAATGTCCCTTCTCGCCTTCATGATAGCCTTGAAGATGGATTACAATGTAAGCCGAAACGTCAAGAGATAACTAAATATCAAACTTTTTTTTTAAATTATATTTCTTGGATCAACTTTGATCGAATTCTAACAAAAAAAAATCTACTAATAATATCGACGGTGAAAAATTTTCCAGTTGAAAATATAATAATGTATGATTCGTAAAATAGTTGTTCAATATAATACCTATGGAAATTGTCCATACATACATGCATAATTTATTTATAAATGGGAGTATTTTGACCGTAGATATTAGTATTAGATGATTTTAGTTGGGGTTCGGTCAAGTTTTAAATTTGTATTTTTTTGGATCTACCTTGACCGAACCCCAACTAAAATCAGCAAATAATTATAATAATAAATAATTACTTTGCAGCATTAATTGCCTCATTACCAGTCATATATTCTATCTTTATCAGTTACTATAAATATAATTCATTTAAATATTCTTTTAAACTAATTTTCTTTTTCTTTAGAACATTTCCTTCACAATGAACTGTGCTGGTTAATGCGTTTATTTACATTGGTTTATACTCTTCCTAAGGAAATACAAGTCAGCTTAGATGAAATCTAAATAATTATTATGAAATCTAAATAAACATTATTTAATTAATACTGATATTAGTTGTGGTATTTAATCTCATATTAATTTTAAATAATAAATGCAAGGTAATAGAAAAATCGTACTAACTAAATCAGGGTTCAAACCCGGATCTCCTGCTTTCCGGGCCGCCAAGCCATGAGTAGCCCTGGAGGTTTTCATAACTAGCAAGTGCTGACTCTATTTTCCAGATGGTTCAACATCGGCTATTAACAATAATTCATGAGAGGGAACAGAATAAAAAAATCTATCTGTCCTTGCCAGGAATCGAACCTGGATCTCTTGCTATCCGGGCCTAGTATGCTGACCTTTTCACCACTAGGACAGGCTAGATATCTCANCTCGTTAGGTAAATTGAATTTTGGGTAGGTTTTTTTTTTTTTTTAACACAACAAAAACTAGGTATTCAGACTTTTCATTGTACACTTTAAATAAAATAATTTATTTTTTTCTCTTACTTCTCGGCCTACATAGAGTCAGGATTAGTGATATTTTTTTAATGCTCCTTGCTGTCTATGGATTATAAGATATTATTTCTACCAGAATTTATTTTTAATAAATGTAACGGTAGATATTTTATTGTTAAGGTTCGGTCAAGGTAGATTCACAAATACAATTTTAAAATGTGTTCTTTTTTTTTTGAGTATCTGCCAACGTTTCGGCTAACATTGTAAGCTATCTTCAGGGCTATCATGAAGGCAAGAGGGGACGTCATGTCACCAGTATCTCATGTTCTTGAATGAGTCATGTTATGAATATGGTATCCTGGTAACACGATTCATGACTTCGCTATCATGATAACCCTGAAGATAGCTTACAATGTAAGCCGAAACGTCGGCAGGTAATAAAAGTACACATTTATTAAATTTACATTTTTTAGATCTATCTTAACTGAACCCCAACAAAAAAAAAGTCTACTAATAATCTCTACAATCAATAATCTTTATTTCATAAATTTAACAGGGGCGCCAGGCTAGCTCAGGGGATCCGTACGGGTCTCGCAATCCTGACGCCTCGGGTTCAAATCCTGCCCAGGTCAATCTTTTATTTAATAGAAGCTTGTCCTGAGCTATGGGTGTTTAAAATGGGGTGGCAACCTGTAGATAGCCATCTACAGGGAGGCTCCAATGACCCTAAGTGGTTGCAAGGGAGGCTAACACAGCAAAAAAAAAAAAAAAATAATAATAAGTTTAACATGTGTATAGTTATTCTATCCTTCTCTCACATTATCTTCTCTTTCTCCTTTAATCTCCCATCTTATCACGAATAGAACGATTCAGCAGTCCCCACCAGAAAAATCCACTACAAGCTAAGATTACACAGAAGTCAAATAATTTGAAACATGATATATTGAAAAGGAGAGTTTTTTTGACCGTAGATACTATTCTGAGATGATTTTAGTTGGGGTTCGGTCAAGGTAGATCCAAAAAACACAAATTTAAAAAGTTTTTTTTTTAATAAAGGATTATCTGCCAACGTTTCGGCTTACATTGCAAGCCATCTTCAGGGCTATCATGAAGATGAGAGAGGACATCCTGTCCCTTAGTTCACATTTCCATGAGAACGTTGGCAGATAATCCTTTATTAAAAAATACATTTTTTAAATTTGTGTTTTTTCGGATCTACCTTGTCCGAACCCCAACTAAAACCATCTCAGCATGATATATTGAGTTTAATATAAAATTTAATTCTTACATACAAAAAATATATCAGATTATGGCTTCTTATCAAATTTTTTTGTCTAGTTTAATTTTATAGCTGTTCATATTATAACATGCTATTGTGTTTATCATAGAATACCAATCAAATTTATTAAATTATATTAATTTAAACTATTTACTTTTTATATTCGAATCAAAAGATGTTCCCAAAAGAAAAAAACGCATTATATCCATCGCAGATAATCACTGCAGCCATTATACCACTTACTGTCTACTTGTTACTCTCACTCATTCTCATTTCTCTCTTCCTATCCCGCCCCCCCTTTACTCCTCTCATCTCCAGATCCCTGACCAGCCCCTTCAGGAGATCTCCAGGAACAGGCGGGATGTTGGCCAAGCCTGTCGAAACCCCGCGTGCTAGACCTACCCGCTGTCGCAAGAAGACGCCCCTCCACAGAGCTCACCGTTCCTCCGCACAGATAAATCCCATTCTCTACCCCCATGCGAAGCACGAGGCGAGTAAGAACGGGTCCTGTATTGCATCTCTTGGGGAGGGACTGCTTGTTGAGGCGTCTTATGAGGGTTGAGGTGGATTTTTTTATCAAGAAATAGTTAGGTAATCTGTTTGTAATGCGGGAAGATTTCAAACAGCTAACCACCTCTAGCAGATTTCTCTAAAAGGGCACCGGTTTCTCTTAAGAGAGCAAATATTCTCATGCAATTTATTTGATCTCATCACTTTTTTTCTTATTTTAGGCCAACAAGTGATCTCAATATCTTTTTAATGACGTTTAAAAATCTTTCTTTTTCTTAAAATTCAATTTTTACAAATAATAATAAAAAATCGATCGAAATTGGAGTATTCGCCATTTTCTAGCGGTTAGGATATTTTATAGTTACATTACAACGAAAATATATTTTGTATTTGAAAAATAAATCTTTTCTTGCCAAATACTTTGTTTTGTTAAAACAGTCAAGCACAATCTAATTTAAATTTATACTACATCAAATAGATAAAACTAACATTTATTAACATTTAATTAACACATTTGGACCAAGATTTTACCATTTTTTTACAAATAATAATAAAAAATCGATCGAAATTGGAGTATTCGCCATTTTCTAGCGGTTAGGATATTTTATAGTTACATTACAACGAAAATATATTTTGTATTTGAAAAATAAATCTTTTCTTGCCAAATACTTTGTTTTGTTAAAACAGTCAAGCACAATCTAATTTAAATTAATCGTAATACAATTAAATGATATTTAAAACAACTTTTTGCTTGACTTTTAGCTTATATCTAAATGAATATGACTTTTTAAATTTTTAAAATACAGAAAAAATCCATACAATTAAGTTGTTACGCACATTGATGAGAGAAAAATTCTAAAATAATTTAAATGGAAATATGGTAATTTTTACGATGCACAATGCAAAATATTCATTTACAGGTATTATCTGACTTTTTGCGCTTATCAAACTTATTTGTAATAACCTTCAGAGGCTGGTAAAAAATAAAATGTTTGGAGGTTCGTTAAACTTTGAGTCTTATGCTCATGAAATTAGTCAGGCTTTCGGTGAGGATTAGAAAATAAAATACTACAAAATTGTTGGGTAATTATTTTATTACTGCCGACGTTTCAGCTGAACTTGTAAGGCATCATCAGGGCGATAGTGATGTCTGGAGAGATCTCCGAGGTAGGTTTATAGTGATCTGAGATGTGGCATCTCAGTTTAGTTGTGCACTGTACAGATGTGAATATAAACCTCCCTCGGAGATCTCTACAGACATCACTACCACCCTGATGATGACTTACTTTTAGTTAAGTCGAAACGTTGGCAGTAATAAAATAATTACTCAAGAATTTAGGAGTATTTTTTTTTAATACGACCAAAACCCTGACTAATGTCACTACCGTAAAAAAAAAAAAACCTTATATTTGCGTTTGAGTCCACTGTGATTAATTAATAAACAATATATGCAATTAGGATTAAAAAATCTTTATCATTTTTTTTTACTTTTGAGGAGTAACTTCATTATATGAGTATCCGAATTTCATCTCATACTTTTTACAGTTTAAAAACATTTGACTATCATTAGTAATATGAAAAAATCACTTTTTAGTCAGGTAATTCGCGCATTTCTTATATAAAGATAATTTCCAATCGATCCTCGTCACAATCCTTATTTATTCATTGAAGGAAGGAAAAAGCATTACTTGAAGGTATTCTTCCGGATATTTTGAATGGTGGTTGTTTAAAATAGGGTGGCAACCTGTAGACAGCTTCTCCATTTGTCACGACAAGACGTTACTGTACTAAAATAATTATAATATTAAAAATCATTAGTGAACAAGGGTAATGGAAAATAAGATGAAAAAAATCAAAACAGCGCATTATCAAACGCTGCAGATTTATATTTAGCAAAATAGAAAATTTTATTTAGTTATAAAACTTTATCTGAATAAAAACTCATCATAGAGCTTTTTATGTATGGGATTTTCTGTTCCGCGAAAATATACCTCTTATTATTTCTCCGAAAAATTTCATACCATGAATGGGGTTGAACTTCACCCAAAACAATTTCCGTTTATATTCAACAAAGCATTGTTGGGCTTCAACAAGTTAAGTGGGCGTTAAGTCGACTCAATTTGTAAGCCCACACTGTTTCCTCAAAGATTTCAGAGAACTTACTGACTTTAGGAATCACAGACGAAGAAAACAAAAGGTTCTCGTTTGCATAAGCAAAACTTGGAATACTTCAGACGGTATCAATTTACTCACTTGTGAATTCATGATAAGAGAGTTTAATGTTATTTAATTTTAGTGAACAGCAAGAATTTCAATTTCATTCAAGTCTAACTAAGGAGTTATTACTTAAACATACTCCTACATTTCGGGCACTAGAGACCATTCTAAATAAAATAAGTTCATTGATAAGTAGAGATTTTTATCATCTCCAAGAATCAAATCATCCTGGACCCATGATCTTTATTCATGAAGATTTGATCCAGGTGAAAGCACGTCTCCTCTCGCATTCATTATAGTCCTGAAGATGGCTTACAGTAGAGGGGGAAACGTTATCAGACAATAAAAATTACCCATGTCCATCTTAAATGAAACATTGTGCATCTGCTTAGTAAAAACTTCCTCTGCATAATATATCTTCTATATTTCCGATCAAACGAGTTATAATATCGGGTAAATTATTTCAGTTGTAAGAAAAAAAAATTAATAATACATCATTTTACTTTACTTTAGGGTTTTATTTATATTCTAGAAATACAAACTCTACTTAACGGACTCACTGGATTGCTTTTTCTTACTGTAACTGAAAAGTATATGAATTTCTCTAAGTAAATATATATAAACATTTCAAAAGTAATTGTCTCCAGAATAACTTTGGCTTAAAAGGATCAAGATTGATTTAATTTCTTTAAAATAAGTCTAAAAAAACAACCCCTAAACACAATGTTGGGGAGAAAAGTCTTGAGTTTCAAAAGGAAGAGAGCAATGTTACAAAACTTCCCTTGAATAAGTTTAGAAGAGACTTAAAAACTTATTGTATACAATATTAAAACTTCTTTGTTTGAAAGTAAATTTATTCCAAAAAGCGTGTTTCTGGCTTAGCCTCCTTCCTTCCAGGGCTTAAAGAGTTAATAGTGAAAATATTCGTAAAAGCAACAAAATCATTGTTTTCATTCTACTGCTTACAGTGAACTGTTGACTTATTCACGAGTACCATACGTAGGAGCAGCGTGAATTAACCAGGTTATTTAGTATTCACTTGTTTTACTACAGTAAGTATACTTACTAAGGTTTTGAATAGTTGAAGTATCAACTACGATAGTTACTCTAAACACGGGTGTTAATGATTTTATTATTAACGCAAAATAATGTAAAGACTCTTCTGTGGAAATGATTGAAATTTAAAAAACATCAATCGAAATTACATTTTAAAATATCATCCTGGACATGTTTCTTTTTATTATTACAGTATATTATTTTAAATAAAGTTTAATTTTACCCTTGTTTTTATATACTTTCTTTGTATTGCTATTAATAATGAAAGAATTAAAATTTTTAATTTTAGTCCCCCAAAGTCCCCTTCTATCCTACCGTCAGTTTCATACATTAAGGAAATCATAAAACAATTTGTAAAAAGAAAACACCAAAAGTCTAAACTCCAAATTTTGTTTCATTATAAACAATTAATGAGAAGGAAAATAATAAAAAATCTATCTTCCCAGCCAGGACTTCAACCTGGATCTGCTTTCCGAGCCAGTATGTTTCCATTACACCACCGGGACGAGCTAAATAACTTATTAAATACACAACACACTGGGAAGCAGGAGATCCAGGTTCGAGTCTAACCCACGAGAAAGACGAATACATCGTTTTATGCTCGAAGGAGCTGACATTGTCTAGCTATTTATCGACTCTCGTTATTTACTTTTTTAATTTCCATTTATAAATATTAATTTAGTTGTGGTTTAATAAATAAATAAATTTAAAACAATTAATGAGAGAGAATAAAATAAAAAATCTATCTGTCCCAGCCAGGACTCGTAACTGGATCTCCCGCTTTCCAGTGTGTTGGGAATTTAGTAAGTTATCTAGCTCGTCTCGGTAGTGTAATGGAAACATACTGGCCCGTGAAACAGGAGATCCAGGTTCATGTCCTGGCAGGGACAGATAGATTTTTTGTTCTATTCCTTCTCATTAATTGTTTAAAATTAACGTGAGGTAATAAACCACAACTAAATAAATATTTATAAATTTGCTACATAATGTTAAAAATTTCCGGTAGTAAGTTTTATATTATTCAAAATATGGTCTTCCGTTACTTACTTCTTGATGAAAGGAAAAACGTAAAAAAGAAATGTCAGTAAATAAATGAATAACTTTTTTTTATCCCAACTAGTTTCGCGTTCTTGGGCGCCTCTTCACGTGCTTAAACTACATTAGAATATGTTTAAAAATAAAATATTATATGAAATTGAAGGAAAATGTAACAAAATGTTTACCCATAAGAAAATCAGGTATTCCCATTAATACTCAATACGATAGAAAAATTAATCCAAAACTTTATACTTAGGAATTGCTTAATAGAATTTTTGTATGTTTTATTATAAATATTTTTCTTTTTCATTCTCACTTTAGCATCTGGTCCGTTCGGGTTTCGCAATCCTGACGCTGGGGGTTTAAATCCTGCCATGGACAAGCTTTCAACAATGCATTTAATTTTCCTGAGGCATGGATGTGTATAATATGAGAAAACCTGTAGATAGCCCCAACCTTAGTAACCCTAATTGGTCAATAGGGAGGCTAACACAATTTTTTTAAAAAAAAAAGTCATCTATTATTAACATTTTTTAGTGCAAGAGAACAGAATAAAATCTAATGAAAATGTATTCCGTTCCCTTGCACCAAAAATTATTAAAATTTACTTGAAATTAAATACCACAAAAAAAATTTATAAAATTAAAATTTAAAAGTAAATAACGAGAGTCATTAAACAGCTTGACAATGTCAGCTCCTCCGAGCAGGACCGACTTATCAGACTTGCCCTGGTAGCATAAATGGTAAATGCACCGACCCGGATAGCAGGAGATCCAGGTTCGAGTCCTGTTTGGGACAGTTAGATTTTTATTCTGTTTCCTTGAACTAAAAATTTTTAATTAAAGACCACAAAAAATTTAAAAAGGTCATCTATTATTGTTTTATCTTTCTACGCTCTAAACCATCTTACTCTGTTCCCTGATTGCCTTCTCCAGTTATTTCTACAAAATTAGTCGTCCATGTCCACGTTTGACGAAATGTTGGGAAACTGCTTAGTTTTACCGATGCCAGAGTATTTCTGCCGATAGTACTCCATCTTCGGGCGATGAACTGGAGGCCCAGGCGCCTCAAGCTCTGTACGCGACAGACCTGGAACTCCCCCGACCACCAGGAGGATGCAGTTACGGGAGGTAGTCATCCTAACGAGCGACCTTCTCCCGATCCGGTAGAGGAGCAACACGCACACATGCCACATGGCCAGATAGAACACGAAAACTCAAGCCAGGATCATCTCCTGCCGTCTGAACGTGTCTCATGAGTAGGGGGCCGAGAAGACGTGTCTTCGACTAGCAGTATCTCCCCAGCCACTGTGAAAATGTCCTTTATTCTACTCATTCATCAAAGAGTATTCGGGGTTTCTGAAAAGTCAAATAATTTCAAATAAGCAGATTACGTTATAACTTAATGTTTGGTATATATATATATATATATATATATAATTTCTAACCTGACCTAAATTAAAAATAAAAATTCTAGAGTAAAATAATTGAATTATTTCACCAATATCTCCATAAGATTCTCTCTCTCTCTCTCTCTCTCTCTCTCTCTCTCTCTCTCTCTCTCTCTGTCCGTCTCTCTCTCTGTCTCTCTCTCTCTCTCTCTCTCTCTCTCTCT
>KZ806922.1:187739-208226 GCA_000696205.2 Oncopeltus fasciatus | reverse complement strand
GGGGCGCCGGGATAGCTCAGGGGATCCGTACGGGTCTCGCAATCCTGACGTCGCGGGTTCAAATCCCGCCCAGGTCAATCTTTTATTTATAATATAGAAGGTTGTCCTGAGCCATGGGTGTTTAAAATAGGGTGGCAACCTGTAGATAGCCCCTCCCTCCAATGACCCTTAGTGGTTGCAAGGGAGGCTAACAAAGAAAAAAAAGAAAAAAAACAAGTATCATTGTAAAATAATATTACTAGAGTTATCTTAAATAGGAAATTTAATATTAATTAAAATATGTGCAATACAATTTTACAATATTATTTTAAAGAAACCAAACTGTAAACCATTGTGGGATTCGAACCCGCGTTTTCTGGTTACTAGCCAGACATTCTGACCTGTGCACTACGTGGGCCTTAATACCGATGTCTTCTAGCCACCCAGATGTGAGAATTGATTCCCACGAACCGAAAGCAGTCACTTTTATAAATATCCGTATAATCCTAATTATAATTGATGTAAAATTTCTTAGCAATAATCAGTATTGATGGCATCACACCTTGGTCTTTAATAATTACTTTTAAGTGACACAGTGGTGCCCATATAGTGCAGAAGTTAGCATGTCTGGCTAGTAATTGTAAAATTTGGGTTCGAGTCCCATTGGCGCTTTCATTATTTTTTCTACAAATAAGACATTTAAACTTATATTCATGAATAGCTGAGGAGAAAAAATATCGCTTCTGCTTCAGTCAATTTTTTTTTTTTTTTTTTTTACGGACTTCTTCCACTGCCTTAATGTTGTCAGAGGAATGCTAAGCTCTTCTTTACTCTAAGAGCTGTTTTGAATTTAGTTGTTGAAAAGTTTGACCGGTAGAGCGCTAAAAAAAATATTGGTATATCTGCTTAACCACTAACCACAAATGTTTCAAATGGAAGAGAGATAGGATTTCTGCAAGATTTTACTTGAATTAAAATGAATCCCAAAGCAAGATCCATGGGTATCTACCCTTGCAGAGGGGACGTTATTACCGTCTTATTAAATTATTTCTAAAACTGAATGTCGAGAAATGTTCTTCTGTGAGTATATGTAAGAATTAGCATTGATTAAAATACATATCACCCCTTATTATTTCAAGATTCTTATTTGGACTGTCGTCACCTCTTGCGAAATTCCAATAGAGTTTTTAAGTGAGGGGTATATTTCTCGTTGGGATCCATTCCAGTATTGGCCGGGGTTGGCCAATCGGTACCGCAGACCACAGAGCCACCACTGACCTACTGGCACGAACAGCTGTACCGTTGGAGAACTCCCTTCCTCATTGGAGCCAAACGAGATGCGAAAACTCAGTGGATCTCCTGAACGGGAACTCTCCGTGTAATGACAGATAGCTTGACTCAGCGAAATCGTTAGGGAATAGCTGTATTGGTTACAGTGGTGATTGTAGAGTTCAGTTATGAGAAAATAAGAAATATTTAAGATAAAATAAAAATTATGTAAAAAAATAAACGTTTCTATGTAATAATTCCATAGTATAAGATATTTATTTCGTGATAATGAGACAAGAGAAAGAGTAACATTTTTAAACCTTCCATGATATCTCTATATTTTACGTCGTCCTATTTATCACTACCTCCTCACTGAATTTTTACGAAGCAAATGGCTTTATAATAAAAATTAAAAATAAGTTCCGGAGGAAGAGCATTGTAAACATCATGATTGGAAATTTTGGTCTTTTTCCAAACTTCCTTTCTTCCTCACTTTATTTTATTTTTTAAATAGCCTCTCAATTGTTTTAATTGAGAAACCTTGATTCTGAATTTTATTGATACATATATTTTAAAAATAAGGGAGTCAGTCTAACACTTGAAACATTCTTAGTGAAAATGTTCCGGTATACGCATAAATGTTAAAAGTTATACTTTACACATATATATTATATTCTGTTCATTTTTCCTATCCCAAAAAACCTTGGAAATAATGACTATTTTGGTATTTAAACCTCCAATACAGTTATTAACAAATACATCCAATTGTTTGCAGATATGTGCTAAAATAAGTAAATTATTTTTCTAATTTTTAGTGGAAGGATACAGAATAAAAAATCTAACTGTCCCAGCCAGGACTCGAACCTGAATCTCCTGCTATCCGGGCCGGTGCATTTACCAATTATGCTACCGGGGCCAGTATGATAAGTAATTAAATTCCCCGCACTAATGTCGAGAGTCTAACCTTGGAGGCCGACGAATGTATTGTCTTAATTTCGGAGGAGCTGACATTGTCAAGCTGTTTAAATGACTCTCGATATTTACATTTTAATTTCAATTTTATAAATATTCTTTTTTTTNAATTTCAAACAATAGAGCCGCTGGAGGCGCGCACACTCACACAAACGCACTGCCACTCACAAATAAATACACACATGCACATGTTATATTATTTTGAATGAGCTTATTATAAAATTATTTTAAATTTTTGATCGGTGTTAATTTGCTATATATTTTTTCGAATGCCCCATCTTGCGAGCGATGTAATTTTTTAATTTTCTTACGGTCAATTGCTAAAATCAGTGTCCGTTGGATTTTTGCAAGCTTATATTGAGGCCTACGAATGGTAAATTAGAGAAATATACCATAATTTAATACGATTCATACGTGGTAACGTTTCTCTCAGTTACCACGTATGAAGCGTGCCAATTGACTGTTATATAGATGACTATTATACACAGGTGTCTGCATTAAACGCACATCGTCTATTGGATATTGGCCAATAGGACTGAGTATATTTGTTGTACGTGTTCCCAATTTTGGCCTGACACAATCGGCATTCGGCATGTATATCCAATGAACAACAGACGGATATGTGATTTTCAGGCATATATTCTAAACTAAAACATCCCTCTACAACTCAAATTTACTCTCCAAGCACCTGCTTTTTCATGCAAAATATAACTATGAAAATTAAATTTAGGAAAGTCATTTTTCAGGACATTTTCTTCCTTTAAAAAAAAAGAAGAAAAACAAGAGAACAATTTTTTTTAAATCCCAAAATTAAAAAAATTATACACATTTACGTTATTAAACGAGTTATGAAAATAGTCTTAGAGTTTAAACATTTTAAATTTTATTTTATATATTTTACACTTTATAACATTCATTAATATTTTAAAAAATGCATAGAAAAAACACAAAGAGACAGCCCAGCTTTAGGACCTAAGGGGCCTCAGGTATACGTAGAAACTAAATTTCAACTTTTCATTGCAAATTCTTAAAAGAAATAATTTTTGGTTGTAATCGAATAACTGAAGGGGGAGGGGTTACAAAAAACCCAAAATTTACGACTTAAAATAAGAATGTGATAAGCTAAACAAACCAGTTATGATTCTTGCTAACGAAATGAAGTAAAACATAAAGTAACATTCACAAATGTAAAGTAACATTTTTATCTCGTTCGGTGTAACTATGGTGCACGATTTTTTTTAGAAAAATTTGCTTTTTCTACCGTTGCCATCTTTGTGCACAAGGTTAAATGTGTAAATAAAAAATGAATATAATAATAAAATTACACGTGTCATATCACTAACACACAGTCTATGCTTATTTACTATATACAATGATTATACGTATATTAATTTACCTCATATTTTCAGGTAAGTTGCATAACAGCAAGTAAAGAATGGGCGCTCTACAAGACTTGAAGAGCTCAGACTTCATTGTGTTGGATAAGAGCTATTCGTATCAGAAAATAGAATCAGGTACACCCTTATATCTTCTCATATTCTTTTTTAGTTGTCATGCCCTGCAAGGGTAGAAATGTACGAACTAAGAACCAAAACATGGTCATTTACAAGGTTACATTTATTAATATTAAAAAATGTTATACAAAAATAGGATGTAAATATTAAAATACTGAAAAGTACTCTCCTTTGACATTAATAATTCCCAGGTGCATAGTGTTATTATTATACACACTTTAATCATAATACATAAATAATTCAGAATTTATTAATAATTTTAAAATATATAACGAATGTAAAATCTACAGGCCATGAAATGCACAATGTGTTTTTTTATTTTTTATTTTTAAGTGTAGCCTACTTTTAACCAAAAAGGATCAAGGAGAGAGGAGCGCTTTACAAATTTCCACCCATTCTAAACATCCATTGCACAGAATATGTTTTTATATATAAATAAAAGTTTGCCCAGGGAGGGATTTGAACCCTCAGCACCAGAATTGCGAGACCCGAATGGATCCCTTGATCTACCCTGGCGCCCCTAAAATAAGTATTGTTTATATGTGTGCTTGTGACAGTTTCTACATTTTAAGCAATTAGTAATTCAAGCTATTTTTTCTTTCGCAAACTAATTGATGCCGTTTTAACGGATAACATAGAGCTATGAAGAAGGGAATTTTTTTTTTCAGAGCCTAATTGAAAATTTCTAATTATTTTGTTAGTTTTGTTGGATAAATTATTTAGAGAACTTAAACAGAGCTCTCAGTACCACAACCTCCCTACTTTCCCAGTACACATTAGAGATTACTCTTTCCTCCGTTCCAGCTGACAATATCAAGTTGAAATTACTCCTCTTTAGCGAATTTCAAGTAATTTAGCGAATTATGTAGTTCTGTTGAGATCGCATTTAATTAATTATTTATTTTACAGCTTATCTTTAAATAATTAAAAAATTGCAAGTTGCAACAATAACAAGTAAAAACAATTATGACGGATCATAAAGAGAAACAATATGAAGAAATATATTCAAACTTAAAAAACAAAAAAATTTTATTACAACATGTTTTATAAAATTCAAGTCTTTGCATGTCACAGAATTAAATATGAAGAGTCACATTTTTTACTTTTGACGAAACCTTATTCTGAAATCAATTTCTGGTGAATTTTTATTCCATCTGTAGTAGATATATGTTATTGCTGATAGAGATTAAAGTTAAGAGTAAATTCTAGCAGGATATTCTATGCAGTTCAGAACTCCTATTACAAACTTAAAAGAAGAAACGAAATAATATTTTAGATTAAACATTAAATGAAAAAAAAAAGGCTTTTTAATATATTCGTTCTATTCTTTCTAAGAGACGACATAAGCTCGAGTTCACACTAAAAAAAAAAAAAAAATATTAAGTCCTCTGCAGTTATCTAATAAAACGCATAATAACCCCTTATTTAAAGATGGATTTTTCTTCAATTTAGTTTGTTGTACTTGAGTGTTAAATTTAGTCAAAATCTGCTTTTGATGTTAATAAAATGGAAAATGAGATTTTGGAAATATTTTGCGTGTTCCAGGCGAGAAATTCCGCGGCGGGCCACAAAACACCCTGAGTTACGGAACGAAATGAATTATCAAAACACCAGCTAAACTCTGTTTGCTCTTCCGTCACGTAAGCTAGCCCCTTTCACTCGGTCTGATGGCACTGTAAATATTTTGTGTTTGTCCTGGTAAACGTTAGCGGGCTTATTGAAGTTTCACTCCTTCTGTTTAGTTAAATGTGAGCCTTCGCTTACTTAAGCTTTTAAATTCATCATGCATTAAATTTTTATGATTTATACTAAGGAATCCTCCGATTTAAGAGGAATTCATGATTATCGCCTAGACCTCTATTTCAGGGGGGTTCTATGTAAGTGGAAGGAGCTGGATAAACTAAGAAGAATTTCGAAAGGATAATGAGCGAAATGGGAAAAATAAAACCTGGCCCTAGGCCGGAAAGGATTTGTTAAGTTCATATATGTATATATATGTGTATGTGTGTGTGTGTGTATAATACAATAAAATATTTAATACATTACATATCTATGACTTAATTATAATAATCATATTACTTATAAATTACTATTAACTTCACTTTCATTAAAATAAAATATTATTTAAACAACTAAGATTATACAAAATGTGTTTTTAGCACATTTCCTGCTAGTAAAATTAAAAATGTTTTGAAAGGAGAGTTTTTTTTACCGTATATATGTATATATGTGTGTGTGTGTGTGTGTGTATAATACAATAAAATATTTAATACATTACATATCTATGACTTAATTATAATAATCATATTACTTATAAATTACTATTAACTTCACTTTCATTAAAATAAAATATTATTTAAACAACTAAGATTATACAAAATGTGTTTTTAGCACATTTCCTGCTAGTAAAATTAAAAATGTTTTGAAAGGAGAGTTTTTTNTTTTGAAAATTCTTTAATGAAATAATAAAATTAAAATTTTTTTTGACAAACCTTTTACATAGAAAAGCTAATAATATGCCCCTTCATTCATAAATACTAAAAGTAACTTAGTTTTACCAAGAGAAGTATGTAGTAACATTTTATTCTTCGTAAATTAAATTAAACTCAAAATATTTGCATTACTTATATAAATGATAAAGATTAATTATCAAAATTAGAAAATAATTTGTTTGTGTGTATTTTTAGTCCTGAAGAAAAGAAAATTTATTCTCGAAATAATGGCCTAAACTAAAGTTATTCTAAAAAATTATTTGATAATAATCCTAAATAACCTTTAAATTACATATAATAATATTTCTACAGGAAATCCAGCGTTCGCAATTTCTGAAATATAAAAATAATCGTAATAAAGTAATAATCAGTATTGCAAAAAAAAGTTTTTAGAAAATAAGAGGCACAGGATTTAATTTTATATTATATTTCATTACATTGAAAAGAAATCGGTTTAGAGTGCGCAGCATCTGCGTAAGAGAATTTTTTTTTTTATGAATTTAAAGAATATTCTATAATTCATAGTTTTTCTTTGGGGTTCTTATTTACATATAAGTCCGTTGTTACGTAGGATCACAACGTAAGTAGATTCCACATTTTCCGTTCTGATGGACCAGAGATAGAAGAGGAATTGACTTAGGTGGCAATATGAAATATTACATTCATTTATATAATATTTTATATTGAATATAAAATGTTTATCACTATTATTCTCTTATACTATCATAAAAATCACCAGTCCCGTAAAAGTAAGTATAGAATTACATGTCATGGATGTATTTATCCATTTTGTTTTGTTTATTTCTGACCCACACTAGAGAATGCACTTGGCCAGTTCTTCATTCTGCCGCCAACTTATTTCCCCATTCAATGAATAATTGCCAGGTGTGACAAGAGAAAATTATTATTCCCAGAGTATGAAATAGCAAACAGTAGCACAGAAAGAAAATTAAACTAGAAATAAGTGCTGTATTCTTGAACCAATCCTTACAAACTCACCCTGACGACTGAGACGGATATGACCTCACAACTCATGGGCCTATGTCTATAAATTTACTATATGGTAAATAGGGTCCCTTCTCTCTTCAAAGAGACAAAGAATTCATTTTATTCACAATTTTTTTTTATAAGTGCTTATTATATTAAGCCATCAAAATGTAATATGTTTTGTGAGTAGAATGTAATAAATACAGATTTTTTTATACATAAATAAAAAATTTTTGAACCTCAAACTTTAATTCAATGATTTACTTTACCTAACTAAAAGTGTTTTTAATAAAAATAGTTCAAACTAAAGTTGAAATTATAGCTGTAGAAGAAAAAGAACTATTGATGAACACAAGATGATAAGCGAGTACAAATGTTTGACGTCATGAAGTAAACACGAAATATGCAATATGTCGTTCTAGGTTAATTCTTATCAACGTGTGTTAAGGACTGCTGGTATCTGTGTCGGGGGGCGCTTCATTCATGCCAGCCAATCAAGCAGGTGCGACAACTTTACTGCCCAGCTGACCTTCAGCTAAGCCTGGCGGCCTGGAGTGTTCACCCTACTCCAGGGGAAGTAGGCGAGCGGCGTTGACGTAATCCCCAGCCGAATGCCAGCGAAAGTGAAGGCACACTTGACTCAGATTCGCCCCTCGCAGGCCTTCGCCGGCTGCTCTCCAGGGGTTTAAGGCGGAATTTAAACCAGCGGGTGACCTTCGTGTGTATCGCAGGAGTTCCTTGGAACTTGGAACCTTGGAGTCAGTTGACTCCTCTCCTCAGCTGTGAACTAAATCGTTCATATCTTATATTAATTGATTTTTATTTCAATCAGAACACTAAGATATTTAATGCAACAGTTATTCATAAATTACTCGATCTGTCTCTCTCTCCCCCCCAAAAAAACCCTTAATAATTGCAACGGCAGCGTGCACTATGTAATTTAGCGAATTCCTAAGACTATTATAATACATTTGAAGTCCTGGGATGCACCATAGTTATTTATTTGATTTTATAAGAAGATTTCACATAAAGAAATAAAGATATTCACTTTGATATGATGATGTGATACTTTATTAGATATCTAAATTACTTTTTTTATTATTGAATAATAAATACTACGTAAATTTATCAGGTATTTTATTTTACATTAAGAAGGGCATAAATGAGTATAGGAGGTAAATTATTTCTAATAAGCAATGAGTGTAAAGAAAAAAAAAGTTTTAAACATGGTTCTATATGGTGGACGGAAAGGAAGAGTAAGGGGAAGCTGTCACCAATCGCAGTTGCAATGGTAAATTTGTTCTTATCGAGCATATCTTTTAAAAAAATTAATCGATTGTAAATTATAAAAAATAAATTTTGCAGGTATGATTTTTTGCAAACATTTTCGTAACTCAACTAAAAGGAAAGATTACTGAAAATCCACAGATATGTATATACACATATACATATATGTGTATGGATTGTGTAAAAAACAACTAAAAACTAAAATTTATTTTATACTGTAATGAAACAGTATTACAAACTAGATTTATTATTTGAGTACCAATTAAGTTGTTATTGGTCAAAAGCTAGACAATATACGAAGACGATATATTCGTCTGCCTTTGAGGTTATATTCTCGACACTAGTGCTGGGAATTTATCAGACTTATCAGAATTATCAGACTGGTCCTGGTAGCAGAATTGGTAAATGCACCGCCCGGATAAAAGGAGATCCAGGTTCGAGTCCTGGCTGGGACAGTTAGATTTTTTATTCTGTTCCCTTGTACTAAAAATTGTTAAAATTTACGTGGGATTGAATACCACAAGAAAAATAATATTTATAAAATTAGGACGTAGAATTTAGCCAAATAGGATAGATTCCTATAGTAATACTATTTAATTTTTTAAATTAATGTTTCAACGATAAAAGATTTATCATTTGGAATTCGTGATATCTTATTGACATGATTGTCTAAGATATTAAATTCCGTCAGTATACGAAGTTCTGATGTGAAGTTCTCTGACTTCACAAACTTGGACTCTATAAGTCAACATAATAAATATTAAGGTAATTCTGCTTTAGTTACATGTGGGAGGCTTCTTAGTAAAAAAATAAATAAACGCTGTTTACTTCAGAATATTCAGTACAAAACCAAACGTAAAATTTAAACAAATAATATTTTTAAAAAAACGAGATAAATGCTACTTAGGAACTTTCTGGTTACGGCCCTTCTCACAAATCTTTCATAATTTACGCCATTATTCTAAGTACTTCCCTGTGTCAAATTATTTCTCGCATTTAACGTTTCCGGAGCCATTAGAGTGACATGTTCAAACTTTTCTCTGAGTAAGTGGAGGGAGAATAAAATGAATGGACCCAAAATTCGACATAATAATTCAATCATTATACTTAAATAACTGAAAAACTGATTCAAGGATATTCAAATTAGAGAGTCAATTATAGAAATCTTTGTATTTTTTTTTTTAAATTGGTGTCATTAGCTCCATTTATCTACAAAGAATAGAGACATAAAAATGGGGATCTCATAATGATTTGTACAACTTACTTGCAAAATTACTTTCTCATTTTCCGAATCAACTATTCTATTATTCTTCAGAAAGGCTTCCACGGTTTCTAAGAATAATCTTGAACAGTTATCCTGGACTGAACTATGAAAAGCTAAAAAATTAATGAGAGGGAATAGAATAAAAAAATCTATCTGTCCCAGCCAGGAATCGAACCTGGATCTCCTGCTATCCGGGCCGGTGTTTTAAGCCATTACACCACAAGGACTAGCTAGAAATCTCATTAAAGATGAGACCTACGAGACTCGTAGGTTAGGCTCTCGCTAGTGTAGAGGGAATTTAATGAGATATCTAGCTAGTCCTTGTGGTGTAATGGCTTAACACCCCGGCCCGGATAGCAGGAGATCCAGGTTCGATTCCTGGCTGGGACAGATAGACTTTTTTATTCTATTCCCTCTCATTAATTGTTTAAAATTTACGTGGGATAAAAAACCACAACCAAATAAAATATTTATATGAAAAGCTAAGTTACTTTTTAAAACACAAAGGCTGGTCAACACAGCTAACAGTGATACCAGAGGCCAGACACCTCAGGAAATGAGCCAACCAATGGAGTAGGCAGGTCCCGGGTCCCAGGCTGGTATATGGAGTCGCTCTCATACTACTTTGTGCCCTGAAGAAGAAGCTATCACATGATATACGAAAGCTCAGCAAAAAATAACTTTTCGACATGGTCAAGCCCAGAAGAAGTATTTATGAATATCCCATTTTTGTTAATAATGATAATAAGAGGTAAAATAAATAAGAACACTCCTCATCTGATAGCTTCACAGTGGAAACACATGATGGATATTTTTTCTCTGTATGATGTAGGATAGATGAAATCTATATAGTTAGCAGGCTAGTAGAACATTCCGCTAATATATTTGGTTAGGCATGAATTGCGTGTATTTAGACAAAATAAGTGCTTATTGTAGAAATTTATCATAAAAGAAATCTCACACAGATTATCATAATCGGGAGTTCATTTTATTATCTTATTATAATGGTAGGAGGTATAACTCTTTGTCTGTACGGTTGTTGAACTATCTCTAATTCCCTATTTACTTAACTGATATTTTTAAGTACTTTCCAAAAAAATCAAGTTGTGCTTTTTTTTTCTTTTTTATTTTTTAGTGTATTAGCCTTCATTTTAACTCCTTCCTTTTAACCACTAAGAATCATGGAGGGGTTAGAAGGATGGCTAATACCATTCTATATATCCATTGAGCGGGATTTGAACCAAAAGCGTCAGGATTCCGAGACCGGAACTGATCCTATAGCTACTCAAGCGCCCAACTTACTTCTTAAGTCTCTTAATATCTTCGATCTATTGAACTATTAACTAAACGCTTCTAAAGTTTGAGGCTTTGTTGAAGTGAACTTTTCTAATAGATAAACTTCTGTTCCACTCCTGAGAGTGGCAGGAGATCTCTCTTTGACTTTTTGTCTGTCTTTGATCCCTTCTCCTTTCATCAACACTGCTTGCTAATTTCCTGTCGGGACGTGCTAAAACGAATCATTAAAGTTGTAATCCCATAAAAACTTATTTGATACAGTTTTCGGTGTTTTTAGCGGATTAATTATTTCGTAATAATTAGAAGTTTCCCTGTTAGAAGTGATCATCACACAGCTTTTCCATGATGTTAAATATTTTAATTAATTTCAAGAAGAACGAGCTAAAAGAAGAGAAAGTTTTAGGTCCATATGTATATAACTATCAGGAAAAATCAGATTATATAAACTTTATGAAAATAAAAGTACAAAATTAGAATGATGAAGCATTTGTTACATTGAGTATTATGCTTCAATAACTGTTGTGTCAAATAAAAAAATAAAATAAAACTTCCCAAATAACTTCATAGCTTTTACGTAAAATCATAACAACCCAGTAGCAAAATTTATTTATTATCTTATAAGAAGGCCTTCAGCAGATCTGGTTTAACATGGCTATTGATTCTGATTTAATGAATTTATGAATTCTATGTTATATAATCAAATTAGCATTTTAATTTTTTTACCTATCATTGAACCTCTTAGTGTGAAAATAGCGAGTGTATTGGTTGATTTTCTATTCTATACCGTCATGACTCCAAAAGCTTATATTTCTTGGCAATAGCTTGTCTAGGGGTGGTAATGGTACCCCTAGTCCCGCAATTCGAAGATTTAAACTTGTTTTCTTTTTTTTCTTTTTTTTATAGAATTATAGACAAGAACAGGAAGGCCAGATCGCCGATACTCTCAAGAATAGAGATTATTGCTACCCAAACTAAAATGGGTGGGTTCGTTACCCAGTAATGAAAATCCACATCCAATTCCTGTTGACGAGAATGTTCGATTCATTATCCTCCTTAACGAGAGTTAATATTGCACCTCAAGCAAATTTATCATTGCCATACGTATCCCCATAAATAAAGTGTTACAAGGCACCGATATCGTAACCGTTCACAGCCCACAGCCACACATCCTCCAACATTTTTTTTATATTTATTAAGTGTTAGCCACCTTTTCAGCCACTTAGAATCATGGAGGGGTTGTGTATAGTGAGAGGTTGTCCACAGATCGCCACTCCTTTCTCGACTCAGGACAAGCTTATATTTATCCATAAAACCTGCCTTCACGGCATCAGAAGCCAGGGAATGGCGTTCCTTTGGGATTTAAGCACTATAAAGTAATATTTAATATTTAGTTATTTAGTCATTTAGTTTTAAACGAAATAAACGAATTAAGTATCAGTTTAAAACTAATTGGTAATTATAAACGGTAATTTTGACTAAACTATTACTCTATACAGTCATTTAAAAAAAAATAGAGAAATAAAAGGAGGGTTTTATGAGTTACACAAAGCAATAAAAAATATATTATGCGGAAAAAAAAATATCTACATTAGCTGAAATAAAGGCGTCAATATATTAAATTTAGATGATATCATTATTTAGGGTTCATTTTGCAAAACATTGATGAAATTATTTTATAGCTAAAATCGAATAGGAGTAAAAGTGGAACCTGAGCAACAGTAAAGGATATATATTATATATAACCTTTATTTATATATTACATTATGTTANCTTTATTTATATATTACATTCTGTTAAAAATAAATAAAAATATTTTGTTATTTGATAACAATGTATATTAGAAAATAAATGCCATTAACGAAAGTCACATGAGGAGAGGAGGTGACCAGTGTCACCACTCTCAAGATATATATTAAAATCCAAAATTTTAGATTTGATAATAAAACACATACACACAAACATATATTTGTGTTCATAGTAGAGAGGGCATGAATGGATAGAGTAAAAGAGAGCAATCCAAATAAATAGGTAGACATACAATTTACTTGGAGAGACTCTTTTCACTCCTTAGCGACGAAGGGCGAGAAGTCTCCTCAAAAATTTTACTAATTGTAATTTTTTTTTCCTTTTTGTATGTTCACTACACCCTTTCTCCCACCTGTTCTTATCAACTATGTATATATTTATGGTCATATATAATTCCTACAAAATTGTACATATTTCCAGCAGTTTCTTTTCCCTCACAAAACTAGTGATAAGTTTTCCCTCTCCTACGGTGCGTCGACTCATCAACGTGTCTGGATCTCCTCCAGTTGCAGCCAGACGTCAGCTGCGGTCTTCCATTGTGGGTTTTTCTAGAATAGTTGAATAGTCCCATATTCCCCAATAGTTGAATGGCTCCATTGAATCAGCAATCTCGCTGTCCAACCAACTCACTCGTGGTCTTATTTCCAGCCATCCAGTACTCTATTCGTGGTTTATGCAGGGTTATCTTGTGCAGGCATCCTTGTCACATGGACAGTCTACCGTAGTCCGCCATTTTCCTACGCCTCACTGCACATTATCGTTCAAGGCTGACAGCTTCTGGTGTCTGCGGCGCTTCTAGTTTAACTGGTCTGTATATCCGTCAATGCAATATTTTCTTTTTAAATTCTCCGACCCATTCTTCTTTAGCCTTTTCACCTGAAGTACTTTGCGAAATAGCACCTCTAGATTGTAGTTGGAGATATTATTATTTATTAGTTTCGAGTATTTATTAAACGGTCTAACTCGTACTAATCATTACAAATTGACCTTTCTTGTTTTCACCGCTGATTCTCAAATACTTTGTTTTAATCTTACTGTTATTTATCAGCAGTTTCTTTGATAAGGTATTCTTTCTTCGAAGGCTCTTGGATCTTTCTGTTGTGTCATTTACACTTCCAATGAGTTTAACTAATATAACAGACAGTGTTTTTTTTTTTTTTTGGTTGATAGCCTTGTTTCCTGCCAAGATGGCCAAGCAAGCCCTGCCTGAAGAAACTCTTGGCTCCAAACTCCTCAGAGAAGTCTGCACTGATTCCCAATAAATACCTCGAGAAGCCTATCGTAGAGGAACGAGCTTTCTAGTCTTTTAAGGCTCTGGTACCGGTCTTGTCAAATCCTGAAGAAACCATAAGTAGACGAACATGTTTTCATATACGATTTATGACCTAACAAGTTTCTGCGATCATACAAACTGAAAACAACTCATCTATCATCGTATTCTGCGTTGGAAACGATCCTTTATCCCGAGAGCACTTTGTAAGCGCATGACAGAATTGCAATTCTCATTGTAATTTGCATTTTCCAAATTACACCCTTTCCATTAAAACGGGTAGGTTCATTCCTTTGCCATTTTGACGAGTAAAGCCTCTATCTAAATAGGCACATTTTCTCAACTGCTTTAGAATAAATCATCAAAACTCTGAAAATAAATTTTGTTTGTATTTTTTTTTATATTTCACATATACTTATAAGGTGTGCGAATGTGTGAGTGTGTTAAAAATAAAATAATATTCAAATGGCTAATTTTCAGGTGTTTCCTCACTAACTACTGAAAAAGGATCAAAAGATGTCCAGATATTATTTAATTAATATTCATATGAGTTATATCGGTTTTACGATTTAATTAATTTAATTTCGTTTAGTTATAAAATATATTTTATTGACTTATGTAACACAGGCACACAAACACGTTAGTACCATTATTAAAAAGTAAGTGACCTTTCTGGCTGAGAAATAGTAGCCGGTTTTTGACTCATGACTTTGACGCACACACATGCGTGTGNCGCGTGATATTCACTTGTATTGGAAGGTAGTCAGAGGTCTCTTCGAGTTCCAACCTTGTTTTCATTCTTTGATCCGTCGATGCACACAGACTGATATATTTAGTGATACGTAACAAGGTTTAGTTCTCTATGAAGGAAATGGTTTGGTTTGGTGAAAACAGAAGTTAGGTAAGACAATAAAATCACTTCTCTCCCTTTCTGCGGGGAAAGGTGACTTATTTTACGTATATTGACTCTAAGTTAGCTGAATGCCTCTAAAGCTATCCTGACTACACTAATGTATAAGTTGTCTAACGTCTTCATCCAAGATCTTCGGTCTGAGCCATTTATAGCACTTCCGCAATCAAACTTTGAATTGACAAGTGCGTCAAACATGCGCAATAATATATATCTGTGTCTGCTCCCCAATTGAAAGGAGGTCACGGTTCTCAGAACTTTTAGGCCATCCTCACACTTCCTCTGAGGTCTTTGTGTTGTTTTTAACTCAGTGTCGTATCCAAAACAAGCCCTGAGAATGAATGGATATCTCTGTATGGAATTGTCCTACTGCTAAAAAAAATATAGGGTTTCTTTTGTGTACTCCTATGTCTGCTGAAATATTGAGCTACTGTTTTCGTTCTAGAGTAATTACAACCCCATCTCAGAAGCATGGTTAATACTTGTTCATGTAGGCTTTGACGGTCGTCAGATGTATTTACCGTTTCCTCTTCCTAGCTCTCATTCTCTACTCAGCCCTGAAAAAGCCATCACATGATGTGCGAAAGCTCGGCAAATAACAACAACTTGACACGGTCCAACCCGGAAGAAGAAACGGTAAATACATGGTTAATACTTTTTTAAAGCAGTGTTCATTCAGAACTATGTTTTCTGACTAGGATGAGCTAAATAAATAGCAATGCCGTTGTATTATATTGATCAAATATATTTTACTAGAAACTGAATGTTATATATTATATGTGGAAATCAAGAATTGGGTGCACACACACATATATATATATATATATGTGTGTCTGTGTGTTTGTGTGTGTAGTTGAGTATTGAAGTAAGTGAGAAATGCTTATTTCACATAATACATTTTCGCCTAGTCAATGAACTTAATAATTAAACAACTCTGCTTTCCATAAAGTCATCTTATAGTAATGAACTTTTGAAATCAAAGATATTAAATGAAAACATGGAGAGACCAATAAATTTGGCTACTGTATCAAAAGATACAGAAAATTACATACACTTAGTAAAAGCTTCCTTGTTATTAACGCCAAGTTGCATGTCAAGTTGTTATTTAACGCAACGGGATATTAACTTGTAATAATTTTTAAACCTCTAATTATCACGATATTTTTCGGATCAACGAAAAGTTAATGTATATAGTCTATATTAGGTAAGATCAGCAAAAATATCAATCAATTGAACAATATCAATAATATATATATATGAAATTTTCTGAAATTAAGAGTTATCTGAATTCCTAATAGTGGCATTTTTTCCATTGATTTACTGACGTCCACATGAAGCCGATTTTAGCACCGACAAGTAGATCTCAATCACGAGCTCAGTGAGCGTTTTCCATGGACCTTGGAGGAAATCTAATCGTGCACATTTTTTTTTAGAGTAAGGAATTAGAAACGATTGGAGAAGCTCGGTACTGCGTTTTTTTAATCCGTATATGGTTCAGGATTATATGGTTCATGAGGAACAAAAACTTCAATTGAAGATTGAAATTGATGGAGACTGCAGAACAAGCAGTTTAGCCATGAACGTTTTAACATTTTAATATGTCAGTATGTCTTAGAAAAAAATCAGATTAAGAAATCTTATTACCCTTTTGGAGAGCTATTCTTATCCTCGAATTCTTATTTAGTTTCTGTGCGAAGAAAAAACACGGTCTTCAGCCAAAAATTAGTTTGAGAGCTAGGTTATAGACACTCCTCCTTTTAGAACTAGGTCTCCGTGATCTGACAAAGGTCATACAAGGACACAGGTGGGGCGGCTACAGATCTCCCCAGTCTCAAAGCTAACCGAAGAAATATGCAAATGCAAGTCTTTGTATGATTGGATAGGCACTGATATTTGCAAGAGAAGTAATCAAGTACCCCCCTACTCGGTTGTTCATCTAGTCCAGAGGGGTTTAGAAAGTGATTCATCGCTCAATTCCTTTTTTATGCAACTCAATTTCAACAAAGGAATTGTTACTTGTATAGAAATTTATGAGATCTTAAATAACACAAAGTGAATGAAACTGCGAGTTCCGCAGGTGACATTTACGGCTTAACCAAGGTAAGAGGGCGTTTAACGGAGTTGTGCAAGACTGTTGCAATCAGTTGACTAGTGCTAGAAATACGAATATGCTCAAAAACTTCCTTAAATAGTAAGTAGGCTTAGTCTTCTGATCCATTAGCAAATTTCTTATAAATAAATCAGTTAAAACTCGTATGAACCGCGGCACGTCGATTGAATGTCTTCTGACGGTCATCAAATCTTATGAGAATTTGACTTATCAACCCTTACTATATTAAACGCTTGGGTTCCTCCCTGACGAAAAATTTGGATAAAAAATATTTGTTTCGAAACTTTAGATGAGAATAATCCGTAAAGTTGTAATGGAGAAAATGAAAAGGCTTCTAATTTAAAATAACAATTTTCTATTTATTCAGTTACACGTTAGTAAGGGCAGTAGGTTCGATTGCTAACTGTAACTAATAGAGGTAATTATCTGTTAAAAGTAAACCCCCAATGTTTATTTTCACAGTTTAATTACTATTTTACTTTCTTAACAATGAAAATTTTGAATGGAGTTTAATTACTTAAAATGAAATACAACCCTATATATAGTATAGAAACTGTTTTTACTAGCTATTGACATTCTATGTAATCCTTATTGTAACATCTATTGGTCTGGCTTTTTTTTTTTTTTTCTGTTAAAGGCATGGCAACCACTGAGGGTCATTATTGCCTCAAATACTATTGTCTATCATCGTTGTAGAATTTATTATTATGCAAGATAGATATTTTTNATAGATATTTTTTTTTTCAAATTTTTATAATTCATTTTATTATAGTTATATTATTGATGCAAAAAAAAAACATTATTAGGAAAAGAGCTCTTTTAAATTTTAATCTCTTTTAATTCCTGTCGAAGAGACGGCCAAAGCCCCACCCCCCGATCACCGCCACGGCCACGCCCGTTGGTCTGGCTTTGCTCAATAAGAAACTTAGACTTTCGTTTTGTATTTAAAAGTGAGTTGAAGAATTTCTGTTCGCCTTCATCAATTGCTGAAATGTGACCTGTTAAGCTTAGGCAGAAAAAAAGAAACACACGCAGATATATGTACGAGTGGAATACATTTTTAGGTGTTTAGTAGGTCGGATCCATAGAACATATAATAACTATATTGTATGAACAGCTACATTTCTTCGGAAAAGTAATAACAGCTCTCCCTTGCATTCCCTCTAAATATACTTCAAAATAGGCATTTTTAGGAAAGATTATTTATAATAATGTTTGTTTTGCTAGCACGTTAGTTTAAGCAGAACAAAAGAACATCAAATTAATGTCTGGGGCATTTACTTCCACTTGCAGAAAGAAGCAATGCTAAAATAGTTTGAAGGGAAGGCAAATATAAGACTTTTGCAAATATATGTGCAAATGGGCAGTTTGAAAGAGAACTCTAGATCCTCTAGTAACTGTTGTTCGGAAGAGAAGGAAAAGACAAATCTGTGGAGTACACCCCCTCCCCCTATGGGCAATGCTCTATCGAACCCCAGGGGAAAGCTAGAGATTGCGGTCAAGGGCAGACTGTGTGGTAGGTTATGGGCCCAGGGAACTTCCATCCTACTAACCTAGTCTGGGCTTCTTCCTCTTCACAGTCCTCCGAACTCTGCTCCTAAGATTAAATCTCTGATAAAATTTTGATTTTTTAATTTAAATTTTCAAAACGCTCTCAATTGTAACTGTACCGCCTTATAAAATTTTCTTATGTTTATATTTCTTAAAACTTAATTCAAGAAAAACAGAACCCTTCAAAAAGAAAAACAAATAAGGTTTTATAATATTTTTATTTAACACTATCTTCTAAACATATCATGGACCAATTGGGAAAATATTGCTTCAAAATAGTTGTGGGAAAGTGAATGAGACATAAAAATAAATACATACTCAACTTGTTATACATCTTCATTAGTAAGCTGTCATATATCGTGGTATCCAAAACACTAAGTGTTGTTTGAGGCTAAGAAACCATGACGATAACGAAAAGATGACAAAGATAACCACCCCCAAAATTTCAGTCTATTTTAAAAGAGAGAGTAAGGAATAAATAGAGTACGAAAGTTACATATAGCCTTTTTTCTTTTTTTTCTTTTTTTCTTTTTTAATGGTTTTTAATTTATCTCCCAAGACAAGTAGGTAATCGAATTTTATCCAGTAATGTCTTCTTGTCATGAGAGGGTCGGATGTTTAAACAATCAGCTATCCTTACAATCAAAGCTACATATTGCTAACAAATCAATTTTCACGTTATTTGCTCTGATTATGCCATACATTCTTGACATCTTGGTTAACTAACCCTTAGTAACCGAAATAAGATCTTTTTTTTTTTTTTTTTTTAGGCATACTCATTCACAGTAGAAGCCGATTCTGCCATTTTTTTTCAGCTTGAGGTGGTCGGGAGGTTGTGTCATCAGCCAACGATCCCTACCTAAACCAATGGCCCTTATCATCGCGATAAAGAAGAACATCACAATTATAAGGAAGTAATATAATCCTTAGAAATATCCTTCCTTGTCAGCAGCAATACGTTATGTAAACCGGGATTGATATCTTCTTATTATATTCAAGGAAAATCACCAATACAAATGGAAGAAATTAATTGAATTTCTACAAGATTAACATACATCAGTTATCTTTCAATACATAACCCTTAAAATCATTGGAGACAATAATATCCTTACATTAGTTAGTAATCTAACTGTGTATTTGCTATTATATCCAACTAAGTATTGCCAAACATAAAACTATTTAATATTTCTTGTATAATGTATGTTTTAGTATAATAGGCAAATGGCCCATTGTTCGGCAATAATTTAACTACATCAAAAGTAACAAATCTGAAACCTTTCTTAACTTTTTTTCAATTTCAAATTTATCTTTTACCTCAATACATTCATGGCATCGAATATACTGTTATTCACAAAATTCTTAAACTCAATGTCTAATACACGGTCGTAGAACTATTATCATTCCCTTTTACGCACATACATTCAAACATACGCTTGCGCACTTAGGGAATGGAAGGACTGGAGATTAGGAGGGACTGGAGAGAATTATTGATTATTCCCTGTAAAAAATTGTAAACAAGCTATAATAACAATGCCCGTGCTTTATTAATTAAAATCACAAAAAAAATTATTGAATCAAAGGTTCCTCATTATATTTTCCTTTTTTTTTTAAACACTTATTTATAATTTAAACACAAATTTTATTTGATTTAATAAAAAGAAAGTTTAATAAACAGTGTTAATAGGCTCAAGTAGTTTGATCTATCAGCGTTGAGTAATTCAAAATAATTTAATTAATAATAACAATAATGACAATAATAACGCTAAGTAATAATATACAA
>KZ806922.1:165434-176511 GCA_000696205.2 Oncopeltus fasciatus | reverse complement strand
GTATATATTATTATATTACAAAATAATATGAAATAACTGTTTGTTTTTTTTTAAAGCGGTTATACGATAGTTCCTAGGTTTCGTTATTAGACATTGCAAGGAACATTGCTATATGGAATTATTTACAAATGCCTCAGGAATGAATTTGCATGGACCTTAGGAGCGAATAGCAGGCTTTATATACAGGAATGCCGGTCCGTCGACGGAAAGGTTAGTTGATTTAGCATGAAGTCGTGTGACCAATGACGAACATCTTATCTAACCCTAACCGAACCTCTCAGACACCATTTCAGCAGAGTTTGGTGGTCTTTTCAGAGGTCATCCTGCGTTTAGATATTATTATTAGATGATTTTAGTTGGGTCCCCAAAATCCTAGTATCTTTCTTTAAGTAAAGTTGGGTTAAAAGTCAAAAATGCGAAATTACTACTTAGGAATATTTACCTACTCATTTTTGCACAATAATTATCAAAGTTAGCAATTTTCCATAGAAACCAAGTAAAAACGTATGTGTGTTTATGTGTCGAAATTCAAGAGAGAAAGATCTTCTTTTTTTTCCTTTTCTTTTTAATTCCTACCTTTTTACATTGATTTTTGTTAGATCAAAATTTTTAATTGAATTATCATTTTCGGTAACTACTTTGCAAGGATAATTACTAATTGCTAAGTAATTTTACCCCTTATTTTTCTATATAATTTTTTAACTTGTTTAAAAAATTAACATTATCATGTAAACGTACTAAGAGATCTTTCTTGATAAGAGCTTATACTGGTTTCAAATTTTAGTTATTTTATTTCATTGATTGCTAAAGTTAATTAATTATTTCTTCCTAATAATAATAACAACAATAGTAAGTATAAGTATACTTTTTATTGTATTATATTATTATATGTATATATTATTATATTACAAAATAATATGAAATAACTGTTTGTTTTTTTTTAAAGCGGTTATACGATAGTTCCTAGGTTTCGTTATTAGACATTGCAAGGAACATTGCTATATGGAATTATTTACAAATGCCTCAGGAATGAATTTGCATGGACCTTAGGAGCGAATAGCAGGCTTTATATACAGGAATGCCGGTCCGTCGACGGAAAGGTTAGTTGATTTAGCATGAAGTCGTGTGACCAATGACGAACATCTTATCTAACCCTAACCGAACCTCTCAGACACCATTTCAGCAGAGTTTGGTGGTCTTTTCAGAGGTCATCCTGCGTTTAGATATTATTATTAGATGATTTTAGTTGGGTCCCCAAAATCCTAGTATCTTTCTTTAAGTAAAGTTGGGTTAAAAGTCAAAAATGCGAAATTACTACTTAGGAATATTTACCTACTCATTTTTGCACAATAATTATCAAAGTTAGCAATTTTCCATAGAAACCAAGTAAAAACGTATGTGTGTTTATGTGTCGAAATTCAAGAGAGAAAGATCTTCTTTTTTTTCCTTTTCTTTTTAATTCCTACCTTTTTACATTGATTTTTGTTAGATCAAAATTTTTAATTGAATTATCATTTTCGGTAACTACTTTGCAAGGATAATTACTAATTGCTAAGTAATTTTACCCCTTATTTTTCTATATAATTTTTTAACTTGTTTAAAAAATTAACATTATCATGTAAACGTACTAAGAGATCTTTCTTGATAAGAGCTTATACTGGTTTCAAATTTTAGTTATTTTATTTCATTGATTGCTAAAGTTAATTAATTATTTCTTCCTAATAATAATAACAACAATAGTAAGTATAAGTATACTTTTTATTGTATTATATTATTATATGTATATATTATTATATTACAAAATAATATGAAATAACTGTTTGTTTTTTTTTAAAGCGGTTATACGATAGTTCCTAGGTTTCGTTATTAGACATTGCAAGGAACATTGCTATATGGAATTATTTACAAATGCCTCAGGAATGAATTTGCATGGACCTTAGGAGCGAATAGCAGGCTTTATATACAGGAATGCCGGTCCGTCGACGGAAAGGTTAGTTGATTTAGCATGAAGTCGTGTGACCAATGACGAACATCTTATCTAACCCTAACCGAACCTCTCAGACACCATTTCAGCAGAGTTTGGTGGTCTTTTCAGAGGTCATCCTGCGTTTAGATATTATTATTAGATGATTTTAGTTGGGTCCCCAAAATCCTAGTATCTTTCTTTAAGTAAAGTTGGGTTAAAAGTCAAAAATGCGAAATTATTACCTGGGAATATTTACCTACTCATTTGCACAATAGTTATCAAAGTTAGCAATTTTCCATAGAAACCAAGTAAAAGCGTATGTGTGTTTATGTGTCGAAATTCAAGAGAGAAAGATCTTTTTTTTTTCTTTTCTTTTTAATTCCTACCTTTTTACATTGATTTTGGTTAGATCAAAATTTTTAATTGAATTATCATTTTCGGTAACTACTTTGCAAGAATAAATACTAATTGCTAAGTAATTTTACCCCTTATTTTTCTATATAATTTTTTAACTTGTTTAAAAAATTAACATTATCATGTAAACGTACCAATGACGAACATCTTATCTAACCCTAAACGAACCTCTCAGACACCATTCCAGCAGAGGTTGGTGGTCTCTCCAGAGGTCATCCTGCGAAGGACATGTGTGGATTTGGGGTACGGAGGGAGTGATACAGTAAGAACTCATGATAACGAGAAGTTCAAACTTAATGTTGTGGTAATCGTTCTCTCTATTTGTTACTTTGGAATTTTGACAAAGGAATCATTGGACGATANGCGGTTATACGATAGTTCCTAGGTTTCGTTATTAGACATTGCAAGGAACATTGCTATATGGAATTATTTACAAATGCCTCAGGAATGAATTTGCATGGACCTTAGGAGCGAATAGCAGGCTTTATATACAGGAATGCCGGTCCGTCGACGGAAAGGTTAGTTGATTTAGCATGAAGCAGTGTGACCAATGACGAACATCTTATCTAACCCTAACCGAACCTCTCAGACACCATTTCAGCAGAGTTTGGTGGTCTCTTCAGAGGAGATCCTGCGAAGGACAAGTGTGGATTTGGGGTACGGAGGGAGTGATACAGTAAGAACTCATGATAACGAGAAGTTCAAACTTAATGTTGTGGTAATCGTTCTCTCTATTTGTTACTTTGGCAGTGCACACCTAATTATTAATTTTGACAAAGGAATCATTGGACGATATTATTTACTAGGAATAACTTGAAAGACTATGAAAAAAACCACCGCTGTCACTAGAGTGTTAGCTTAGATATTGCTTGGGAAGGAAAAAAAAAAGTTATTGCAGAAGGAGGGAGTCCAGGAATTTTTTTTTTTAGAAATAACTTTTGGAGGGATGGAAGGTCACCATTTGCATTGCACATTGTAAGGGTTGTAGCTATAAGCGCTTTCGAATAACCATATATCGTCACAGGTGTGCTAAGATATGCCTTGGTGAAAAATGAAGTAAAACTATTGTAACAGCAGAGAGTACCGAAAATTTGCAACAATAACTATGGAAGCATATGGAGGCACAGTGATCTGGTGGTAAAGTTGCTGGACTCCTGATCCTTGGATGTTGATTAAGGCACTGGTGGTTAAGGTACTGGCCCAAGGTACAATGCTCACTTGCACAGTTGGGATTTTCTTTCTGTTTTTCTGTTCGTAACTACCCAAAGGATATCTAGTGAGCTCCAAGGGAGCACTCAGTCATAATTGGGAACCATCCTTCCGTCATAAATGGGATAAAATCAGGCCGTCAGAATTGACTGTGACCACTACTGAACACAAACTTTCTCTAGCAGACTATGGGTCGAGAATAAATACATCCTTAACATGTATTTCCTCCCTGGGTCTTTATTGCCTAAATTCTTTTTTTTTTTTTTATGGAAGATGAGATTTAATAATTAGGTGTGCACTAAGAAATATCATGAAATTTAGAAGAAGAACACTAATTATTTTGTCAGGAAAGAGTGGAAATGAACGAAAAATCTTTAGCGGAAGAGCTACATTACAGTAAGGTAATAGAGAATGGTAGAAAAATGAGCTAAAACATATGAAGCCTAGGGATTCAGATATGTGGTAAAAAGCCAAAAGGAACTAACGAAATTGATAAATAATATGATAGCTCACTTCCTCATCATATTCAATAGGGGCATTTCCCTCAGGTCTGCAATTAATATCTGGTTTCATCATAGAATGCGTAACTAAATATCGCACAATCACTCTTCTCCTCATTTTTGCTAAAGCGTTTAAGTATTCTAAAGGGTTATTATGACTACCTATGAATATAGAACTATCATACCTTCTATTATCCGTCTTCATTGGTTTCTGCCAACAGAAGATGGTTGGCAGAAACCAATGAAGAAGGATTGTAGAAGGTATGATATTTTTAAGTATATAAAGTATCAGAGGTTTCTGGCTTTCTGCTTAGAGAATAATATAATATCGAATCAGCTGTTTTGGATTAGACGTGTCAACCCTGCTACCACCCAGCTAGGGACAGCGTTTGACTGCGTATTGCACAAGAGTTTCTTAACTTCAGGCATATAACTCCCTTATTATCTTAGTAAAATAGTCCCTTCTTTCAGTCGTTTAGTCAAGTTATCTTTTTATCAGCTGAGACTTCCTTGATTCAGTATCAGCGAAATGTGGCAGACACTTACCATTCTTCTATTAATATATATTCTACTGTGATATTCCACACCAATCAGACCTATAAATGTCTACATATGAGACACTTGGCTGGTAGATTTCGATATCACCAAAGTTATATCAACTTTTGAGCTCGATAAGACAAAGCTCAGCTGACAAATCGAGCTGGAGACTGAGTTTGGGCCCTCAACCCTAATAGAGGCCAATATCTTCACTCCGAGGTGAGAGCTCTATGATATTCCCAGGCTAATCCGGCTTAGGGGATACGTCCCCTGGAAGAAGGAAGACTAGCCATTACGAAACATGAAATGATGGACAAACCAATCTAACGAAGGGTAAAAAACGGCAACAGCAACATTATCTTTTCCTCAATCAGCTTCCTTAATCACCTGCACCTAATTCATGGTCAATTACTTTACACAAAACTTTAACGACCATTAGTCCTTTGTGGCTGACCACTTGGTCTGCCTCTAAAAGTAAACACAAATGGATGAAGTAAACAAAATTGGAAGAAGTTCAACATTATCAAAATAAGGTCTTGATGATATATTCCGGAACTTATTTATATTTCTATATATTATACAGTTATATAATTTATATTTCTGCTTTTAAAATGGTTTTGTATCTATATTTGTGTATGCCTATGTGTAGGTGTGTGTAGGAATATAACTTATTGCACACCAAGTACTATACAAAGTAATGTAAACAAGCAATAAAAAAACGAAAAACATTTAAAAGAATGGATAACAGATTTAACCCTGGATAAACCCCAACAGTCAGGGCGTAATAACCATGATGTTGATCGCCCTATAACCTGATCCTAATCCTAATCCTATTTTAAAAACAGTCAATTCTACAAAGAGATGGATTTATATGAAAACATTGATTTAATTCAAAATTTTTACTGAATCTCTAAGTAAGATTTCCTCTCATACACATAAAGTTTTCTTTTTATAACGTGAGAAATTAAAAAAAAAAAAAAAAATATGTCAGATTGTCATGTAAGAATGAATTTTATTGTTTTTTAAAAAGATCATATGTTATGTATTCTTTTGAGGCTACTAAATATATATATGATTACCTTCCATTGACATAATGAAGCAATTTAACACCGTTAGACTCCGTGTGTGCGTGGGACCTCCTCATTCACGGAGCATTGACCACTTTGACAGGCGAAACCCCCGAGAGGCTCAGTTCTGGCGGGAATTCATTAAGGAGTTCTGTCAATTAAGGAAGTTCAATGGAGGCCTGAAAGGGCTTTTACTCTCGTGACGTCACCAGTAACGTTTCCTCACTTCATTTTAACAAGGAATTAAATATCCGTTTTCCAGCTCAGTCGGGAGTTACAATAGAGAGGTAGGAAATTACATGCAAGGGACCCTAATTCCAATTTCATTTGAAGAATAAAGTAGTGACCAAAAAAAAAATATAGGAGATGGCATAAAGTCGACAATAGTAATTCGGAAAATTTGAGGCGGGACAAAGTAGGCTATGGATTTTTCGAAAGGATCAAGACCGAGCATTCGTACTTGGGGGAAGCGATAAGCCCTATGTTTTAAGACATACAGGGTTTGGTTAAAGTAGATCAAAAAATGCCAAAAAAAAAAAATTATTTTTTACAATTATCTGCCGAAGTTTCGGCTTTCATTGTAAGTCATCATCAGGGCTATTATTAAGGTGAGAGGGAAGGTGTTGTCACCTGGAAAAATTTCTATATGACTCAACCCTAACAAATTCTCTACTAATCATCTCTTACGTCAAAAAACCCGCCAATAAACTTTAATGCTGGAATTATTGTCCCCAGTTGCTTTCTGTAGACTTTAATGAGATATTTTAAATAAAGATAAGCAAATATATCTTTGCTCATTATTTAAAATTAAACCTAATGATACAGAACAAAAATTAGTTGTCAATGTGATGGTTAATAGTCAGATTACATCAAAATTAGGTTTCTAGATATTATATAAATAAAACCTCCCTTAAAAAATCAGGAACATTTAATTAGGTTCATCTTGCCGATGAATTAGGTTCAATAAAATAATGTGTAGATAGTGTTCATATAACTCTATATTCTATTAGAAAAAAGATTTAAAAAAGACATAAAAACGATTTTATAATTTCACAAAATAATTATTTTTAACTAATTTACATATGTATCTCCTTAAACGTTTTTCTTTTTCTCTAAGTAATGCATAAAAGATTTACTCTTAAATACACTGGAAATTTTTTTAAATATTTTTAATCACCCAAAATGTTTATTGCATTAAGTGTTATATAACTATACATATTTACATATGTATGTGTATAATGTAGTGTTATATAGCTATACAAATATACAATATAAACATATAAAAATAGAGGTAATATATTCGGATAGTTAACTAACCATGCCTTCTGCTCCTGGTTTTTTTTGCACACATTTTGCCTTTCTTTACTAAATAAGTGTTTTATTTTATTTTATTGGTCACTTTTATATCTGTTTTGTATTTACATCGCAAAATATATTTGGTTATTATTTGTCAGACATAAATATATAAAATATAGTGGCAAGTCTTACACATCATATCCAATAATGAAATAAAAAAAATACAAAAGTATATATATATACACATATTCTTTTATTTTGTTAATTATGATTAAGGTGTAAGCTGAAAAGCTTTTAACAAAAAATATATATATTGTTGAAAAGATAAAGGCATAGTTAATTAAGGATACACCCTCACTGACATCCCCCATGATAGTTATTTTTCATTATAACACAGGCAAAATTATGTTTTTGAGTTAGCGAAGAATTCTCTAACGAAGTTAATTCTATAGGGAACACATAGAGATTGTCTTCCAGATGATGTTAAAGGAAGACACTCTCTTTAATCAGGGCAATCTGTTTTTTTTTTAATAATCTTTTTCTCTTTCATTATTAGCACAACATGATTAATATATTGTCCCATACTGTTTCTGATCTGAAATTGTTAAAATCGCAGCGGAGCTATTTTTTATAAATATTTAAATCAGTAACAGAAATATTCCACATCTCATGAGTACGTAAATAAACTATTTCTATAATCATATGATGAAATTATTAAATTTATAGATCAATTTTAAAAATCTTGTAACATGATTCTTATCTATGACAGATTTTATATATTTTTTTTTTTGCTCTGGTTGAACTTATCGATCTAAAACTTTTCGAGAAACACATTTTGGATTATGAAAATGTACGTCTCAGTTTTTTTTTGTTGTTTTTTTTTGTGTTTTTTTGGGGGGGGGAGGGGTTCATTTAAATATGTGTCTTATAATAATTATACTTTACAAATTAAAAACTATACATGACAACAACTAACACTTATCAATAAAACTATGTGTTATACCTTTTTATTATATAACAATTATATAACTATATTTGACAACTTATACTTAACAACTAACAATGTAATAATTATACCTAACAACTGTAGTTAATAATACCTACAAGTTCTTAACAACTTTAAAAATATATAACAGACTTAACAACTAATAACAACTTATGCTTAACAACTTATATTTACAGCAGCCCTTTGAAGGCGGGGGGAGGGAAGAGAAGCGCGTACATTTTACGGTTCAGGTTTTTCACAACTCACAGAACACTAAAGAAGGTGTGAACCAACAGTAACCAATAGAGGCTTTGACTCAGAAGTCCTGCGTTGTAACCGTACCCAATAGTAAATAACTAAAAATTATGATTTTCATTGGAATTTTTTTAAAAATGCATTATTATTGTGTTTTCACTTTCTAGATTAATGTACTAGCCAATAAAATTCTATGAGAACAGTTCAATTTTTTTCATTTTTTTTTTACAGTATTGCTAAAGGTTTTTTTTAAATTTTTTTTTCTAATTGAAAGATTACTTACAATATAATATCTCATTTACAGTAGATCAGGTTATCTAAAGATGGCCTAAGGCGAATTATTGTGTAGTGTTGTCAAGCATGCAAACTTTGAAAAACATATAATCAGTTATTTCTCGTAATATTTTCTAATAATTTTTCAGTGAAACAGAACTTACAATACTAATTTTAAATTAAATAATGTCTACTTGTTTTTTTGTTTAATCAATTTATGTTAGGACTTTGGGTATATGGTTAATTAAATTATTCAATTTAAATTTTCTTATTTGTAAATCTAAAAATAAATTAGTACAAATTTGGCTTGTCATGAGATCTTGATGATAAGGGCATGAAAGTGGTTGATCTGAGTGTAAAAATAAATAAAAGGGGATTGAAATGGTGAAGATAAATACAGTTATTTAGTAGCACGTTTGTCATGTCTTGCAGATTCTATTCACGAAAAATAAAGATAACTTATTTATTATTTTATTCAAATGATTCCTTCAGGATTTATGTTCAATTAATTTTCACACTTTCTACCATGATAGTGTTCTCTTGGTAAATATTGTCACAAACAAATAGTAGCACCGAGGGATCCAAGTCTCCATTATGGGCAATGATTTGCTGATAAATAAAATGTTTCTGAGTACAAAGGGTGTTTAAAATAGTTAGGCTATTTGTTGATAACTGCTCCCTCCATGACGTTTATAAAACACAAGAGTTAAAAAGGGGGTCAAATAAAAAAATTAAAAAAACGGTAATTGTGAACTCAAATTAATTTGAGTAATAAAGGCTATCAGGATTAAAATATTTGTTAAGTTTGAACATTTCATGGAAAGGACATTAAGATACTTCAAAAAAACCTAAAATAAATTTTGTTTATTAAAGAGTAATTTTACGGGTTCATTTAAGTTATTTTATTATTTAAATTTAAAGAGTTTTTTATTATTAATTTAGTTCGATTTTACATCAGTTATTCGAAAAATATATATTATAGAAGCTATGAATCTTTTTCAATGAATCGCTTTGCTATCTTTTCTTTATTTCTCTCTGTCCAGAGCTAACCTTAACGGGCTTGGTTCTCCAATTCGCCTATGATTAGTCCTTTCGGCTTGCAAAATCAAATACATTTTTCTCTGATTGGTGTCAATGTTTAGTAGGATCAATAGATGTGGGACAGCAGTATAATTAATCAGCTCCTGACTGATGGGCTCTTAGTTTCCCTAATTTGTGGCGAGGATTTCTGCGACCTCTAGGCACCGCTTTATAGTTAGGCTCGGCCCCTCACTTCAAAAGCCGCCGCCGGCTCACATTTGACTTTCAGAGTCTAATTGACGGACAAATAAAGAACCTTCGCCAGTTAGATAAGAGTTTTAGGGTGGCTCGCCCGAATGTCACTTCCACATTCAAGGTGGGCTCGGCACTGTTTCAGCAATGTTGCAATTCCCCTGAAGAGGAGGGTCATTCGCGTGTACGAAACAAAAAGACCACCCTCCCCCCTACGAAATTACCCCTTGACAACCGAGTGTCTGCGGCCACCGCGTGATCGAAAGTCCTCGGCCTATGCCAAGTTCACGCTTCACGCTCAAGACCGACGTAATGTCTTCATTTGTTGAGGCATCAGTCGGCTGGATGTTTTCGGCAGAGTTTCCAAACAACATGTCCTTAATTGAGAATGTAATTTACATCATTAATATTCATGTAACTTTACAAAACAATTGTTCTAATTATAAATTACAAACAATTCTTTCACATAGTTGCGGTAAAACTTTATTGTAATATCAGCTCATTTTATGACAATTCCATAATTTGTCTCTTAGGCATGGTGCACGTTTTTTATTTTCCTTCATAGTATTTCATACTCAATTTAGTATATATAGACCGAATTGAATATTAAATACTATGAAGGAAAAAAAATTTATGTATACATATATACATAAATGTGTGTGTGTAAATTATATTTCATTTTATTCATCTTGTAATAAAATCTTCCATGAAGAAGAGAAAAATGACCATAAAGGATTCCATGGTTAGCTCCTATCTGTCCAAATATATGCGTATATATCTTCCTTTATAATAGTTTTTTTGTATTATGCAGCAAAGATTTTATTAAATTTACATTGTATATTTTGTTGCATAAGCTTTTCTAATCAGTAATAATACTAATGCTTTTACAATTATAAATTTTGTGTCATTTTTTAATATATTGACTCACAATTTAACTCAGTTTTTGAATGATAGCAGATGAATATCATTCAAAAATTAATTAAACTAATATTTTGAAAAAAAAGCCAAGAAAGAAAACTTTTGTATCCGTATTTTTAATAGAGTAGCTTTCCCCTGTCATTTGGAGTTACATTCTTAATGTTTTTTTACTAAGTATAAGTTTTTGTCGTAGATTTTTGTTGAATGTTACATTTTCATGGATTTATATGTTGCTCTGACAGTATCGAATATATAGTTGAATATATTGCTTTAATTTGTACATTCTTCAAAGTCCACTCCCCCCTATGAACAGCTTTTAACTGTTAATGAAATCAACCATTTTTCCAAAAACAAACTTAAATACCATTTTTTTTTTTTTTTTCTA
>KZ806922.1:37267-47299 GCA_000696205.2 Oncopeltus fasciatus | reverse complement strand
TTTTTTTTTTTTTATATAAGAGACTCTAATCAAAAGAAGATATTGAAACTTTCAATTTTTTCACCCACTAAATTCCTACTCTCCCATTAATTTATCAGTTTTATTTAGTTCAATTCATTGATACATTATTTCTTTATATTATTGTACTAATATATTTTATTATTATTGATGATATATTTTAATCTGTAATTTCTTTATACGATTATCCAATTTTAAAATCTATTATGTAAGTACTACATACTCTAAAATAGTTCTTATAAAGTTTTTCTGATAGTAGACTTTTATTACATTGCCGATATCATTCATCCCTCATGATTCATCATTCACCATGTTGTTATCAGCTGTACAATCATATTGTCTAACCCTTATATACAAAAAGCTTTAAACAATTATAATATTTAAAAATCATCCAAGGAAAACTTAAAATTTTCTTTTTCCGACAGTCACTGATAAATGTATTGGTTGTTTATTTTAAAGTCTGCTTAACTTGTCGCCGAGGTATGAGACAGCCATTAATAAAACTCAAAGGACTCCCTTTGAATAATTTGTTATTGTTATCTGGGGTTTCATCTTTGAAAGCTCTTGTGGGAGGGAGCGATGCAAACTCAGCTTGAAAAATCAGGTCAATTTTATTTCTGAAAGGCACTACAGTGTTCAAAAAGTCCCTTTGACTCAGAAGAATGAGAGTTCATTAAATATGTCAACTTGTTTTCTTTTTCTGTAACCATAATATTAACAAACAGTGCAAAATAGACGCCCATTGTTCACGTATTCTGTCTTAAACTTATAAATCATAGTTTTATCAATTATTTAGTCTTTTCTCAAGATGTGCAAACCCAAAATATACTAGGAGGAGTAGTATCTAAATTACTTCGGCAATGTACTAGATTATTATACATATTACAAAAATGTAACTTAAAAATAAAAAATTATTTTTCACATTTTTAAATGAATCAAACAGTCGCAATATGGGGGAATAATAAAAACGTGTGACTCAGTATGACACTAAATTATTCAAAAATGTTGTATTTTTCGAAGAATTTCAAACAGTTTCATTAGAAAGAGGGTTCACCTAGAAAGATATATTTCAATAGGTAAAATTATTACCAGGTTAGCAAATAGGTGATATTACTCGGAGCATTAAATAGTTATTGACAAATATCTACAGTCAATCAGCAATAAAGTACCATGAAGCTCTCAAACCCAACGCTTTGTTTTCTTATGTAACCGCGTCCAAGTTATAAACTATTAATTTATTTTAACGCCTACCAACATGGTTGTAAAAGGCGATATACATAAAAGTGAGGGAAACGTTCACCCTTAATAGTAATATTAATAAATATCTGCACTAAGAAGCATTTTTCGTAAAATTTCATAAATATTAGATACCCATCATTATTAGTACATTTTTCACAGCTACAATTATATGTTAGATATTGCGCTAATACCTACCCTCCCCCATCCATTCTTTCATCTGACAGTTTGCTACATAAAGTTTAAATATTGAATTTGGTATTTAAATTTTAGAAATAAGAGAGCCCACCCAAATCTCAACGTTACATTCTTAAATATGTCACTACATATGCTGGTTTAAAACATGTAAAGAACATAAATGTAAGGATATTACAATTTAAACAAATTATTACAATACATTTTTTGGTAAAAATAACAATAAGGAACATATAAAGATTTTATCTTTAAATAAAAATTAAGCCTGAGCTATGGATGATTATAATGGGATGGCAGCCTTAAGAAGCCCCTCCCTCCATGACCCAAAGTAGTTGAAAGGGAGACAAATACTAAAAATAAATAAATAAAATAAAACAAAAGCTAGCCCTGAGTTCAGGATGTTTAGAATGGGGTGGTAACTAGTAGAAAGCCCTTCCCTCCATGACCCAAAGTGGTTGAAAGGGAGGCTAATACTAAAAAATATTGATGTAATTATGCATTAATTAATGTTTTATTGATTATTATTGTATTTGCTATTGTTTAATTGATTTATGTTTAAAGCAAGTCACTGTCTGTTAGAGTGTGTGGATAATCAGTAGTTGTTAGTTCAGTTTTTGTTTGGAAATGGCTGCATTGTTGGTGACCGTAAAGTAAATGTCCTATATATGGTAATCCGTTCTTTGACTATCAGTATAGTTATTTTATATATCCCAAAATACTCTCTTAAAAATACTTTGTAAATAAAATAAAAGCTAGTCCTGAGCCATTGGTTTTTTGAATGGGATAGTAGCCTTAGTAAATTATCTTCCTCCAAGACCCTGAATGGTTGAATGGAAGACTTGCATTATAAAAAATAAATATTTTAAATTAATTTAATAAGTAAATAAAAGAGAACATATTACCTTTTTATATTGGTCGTCTCCTAGGAGGAGTAGTCCATCCTCACCTTGGACCGTTAACGGTCTCAAAGAAATTGTGAAAATTCTTTCTTTAAAACTGTGGAAGCTAGAGCATGTGTGCGCGTGAGTTTAGTTGTATGTATGAGTTTGTGTGTATTTGTTGTTTTTTGTTGGTTTTTTTTTTTTTTTTTTTTTTATAGTTCATTTTCAATTAAATAAGACTGGTGAAGATCTGTAGAACATTTTAAAATGTCGCGCCAACGTGAATGGCTTGATTTTTTTATTCGAAACCAGCTGACAGGGTGTCAAAAAAGTAAATGAAATTCCATCTGAAATTAAACGGATGTTGGTGAAAAGAAGAAAAATATCTCGTGACTTAATAAATTGCTTTTTAAAAAATCCAACACTCATAGTGAAATTGAAGTAAAATTCAAATACAATATAAATTAATTAATTTATATAGGCACTTCCGCCTCGGAGAATGACTTTTTATTCCCTTGTGACACACGCCGCACACACATACTGGTTGGTAATTTTTTTAGTGTTAGCCCCCCTTCAAACCACTTAGACTCATGGAGAGAGGAGCTATCTACAGGTTGCCACCCCATAATAAACATCCATAACTCAGGACAAGCTCTTATTTATCGATAAGAGCTTGCCCTGGGCGGGATTTGAACCCGCGGCTTCAGGATTGCGATACCCTTACGGATCCTCTGAGCTTCCCAGGCGACCTATTTGTACTCTGTCCAAACTGATTTTGGTGGACGGTAAACACATTCTACCATGATGCGTAGCGAATTCCGCTCAAAACAAGAGACATTCTTATTTCGGCAGAGTGAATTTCGGCAAATCAGGCGAAACTAAACAGCAGGGAAAGTGAGCCAGCCGGTCGTCATCAATTCCCGGGATGGCTAAAAAAAACCCCGTCGGAAGTGTTCCTGGCATAACGCGGCCCTCGAAAACACGCTGGTCGGGCTTCCTCTTCCCCCCGCCCAAGTCAGCCATCCCAAGCTCATTGGGGACTCGAATTTACGGCGTCAGTGTGTGTTCGTCAAATCGGCTTACATCACCCTGACTGGGATTGCATTTCCACTGAATTAGCATCGTTCATGAATGGCTTCCTGAAGATATACATTGATCGTGTGCAACTCCCTTTAAACTATCTGTCTAACAGGAATTATATCAAAGTATAGCTCTTCTTAGTACAAATCTCAAAGCAACCATTATATCTGAATAAAGTACAAAATAAAAATACTGAAAGTTATTCGAAAATAGTTCATTTTTCTTTTGGAGTAAGTTAGTTGACCGTCGAACTTTATAAGGAAGGATAGGCCGGGGATTCGGATTGAATTGATAGATTGTTTAGGCAATATTAAGCTCTTGGGGATCCGATTTGGGATTTGAAGAAATAAAAACTAATTTGTAACCAAAAGAAAGTTTTAATGTTTCAATGTTTCTATACCAGACCTTCTTCATAGTAGGGTAACAGAAGTAACATACAAACAATATATGAAAAGAAATCGGAACAAAAAAAAAATGTACAAATATTAAATATAGAGGAAAAAGAATGAATTAAAAAATAAGTGTGTAATCTATAATATAAATATATTTTAATTACACTGAAACTAGACAAATATAAGGGAAAAAAAAGATTTTATTGTAAACAATCTGAAAAGAACACGTACCAGTGGGATTTTGGAAGAAGAGAGCCTTTAACATTAGATTTATTAACTCAGCTATAAATTATTTTTTATTTCTTCATGTCCCAATACCGAATAATCGACCGATTCTTCATCATATAAGTTATTTTTCCAAAATAAAAAATCAATTTAGTTATGCATTTTTAGTATTACTCATTATAAAATAAAATAAAATTAGTTGAGAACTTGAAAATTATGTACTTAAGGTACAAATGGTTGAGATGCAACTAACATTTTTCGTAATCACAATTAGTACATGTCTTGTGGGCTATAATTAAATCAAAGGCGCACTGATCTTTTTTTTTCTTTTCTTAACTAAGCTAATATTTTGGTCTTCATCAAATTCAAAATAAAAAAAAGTTGAAAAATTGCATCTATTCTTCATTGCTTCTACACAAAATTTGTGTGTGAATGCTTGTAGAGCATACATACTCACATGTGTATGTGATGATGTATGAACTTTAGTTACAAACCATTGGTTGAGTTCGTTAATGGTTAAAATCAAATAATGGTTAGAGAGGTTTATGAAATTGCTAAAGTGGAAACGTTTATATCTCAAATAGTAAGAGAAACGTGTATCTATTTATATTATAGTATATTTTTTTTAACGTGAAAAACGTAAGAATGAATGTTTCAAATGTTTGTTATAGTTTACATTTTCGAAATTTTCACAAAAAAAAACAAACATGAAAAATATTTTAAAACATAAATTGAAGTATTAAACAGAGAAATAGAGAAGAAAAACTTTTATTTTTTTAGTGTTATTAGCATTTAAGCCAAATTTCAATTATTTTTAAATGACGTCATAGATCGTTGAACCCGGATATGTTGATAGGGGGTTTTAAAAGGGTACTAAATTGAAAAAACAATATCATAATTTTTTTGGATTATGAAATAAAGGTATAGATCATAGTATATGTACATGAACTTAATTTTTCCAGCGTTTATGATCTAGGAAACATATTTATTAAGGAAGTTATTTAATACTGTAACTAAACAAGGGTGCAATTCTTATTTTTTAACTAAGGTTAGATCAAATTAAGCACAAACTTTAGTTATTTTTAAAACGAAACACAGGAAATATGTTTTATTAGTGCTGCTTCTAAATCAGTAAACTGAGGAATTCAGGTAGTTAAAATATGTATTCCTCTGTTGTGTAACTGAGGTTAAAGAAAAGGAACAAATATCTTTTTTCAAACTAAGTGTTAAAATTAACAACCTGAAGTGACTGGTGAGATTACTAACGACCAATAAAGGCATATTACATGTGGAGATTTGGGTGGGAACTTTCGTTAAGGTGATTGGCTTTCACTTATCACAATACGCCTGGCTCCTGTCGTTCTGTGCCTAGCCAGGTTGCTTTCTCGGCTCACAAACCTCATAAAAGTCAGAAGGATTTACAGTACTGAAATTTAGATGTCACCAATATAAAAAATAAAAATACAGACATAGCATTTTATACCCACAGTCAAAACGCTTCGGGAAATTTCAATTATAAAATATGAGTGTGAGTAAAATGTTATTTACATTGTTGTCTTCAAGACTAGACTTTCTTTAGCCGCATCATGTATGTGCATATATGCAGTTGGCTGCACCTCACCTTGATACATTCGTGTATTCGAATGTAGTAAACAAAATTCTGAAGAAAGGATAGTATTTCTGTATTTTTTATTCAAGTCATCTCTGATCTTAAGTACCAGACATCACTAATGGTTGACATCAAATTTTTAAATTTGGGTGAGAGAGTGTGCGCCATTAATAGTCACAAAATGTTTTCTTGCTCAAACTCAGTGAATAGCAAATTTAAAAAAAAAAAAACAAAGAACAGCCATATCCATGTTTCAGTTTTTTTTAATGAAATTTTGCATGTCGCATTGAAATATAAAACGAAAGATAGGGATATTATTAAAAAATATTACAATAGGAGTGTGAGATTATCTATAATATAAAGTGCAAATTGTAATTGTTACTTCGATTTAATAGGCGTAATATTCAATTTAAAGCAATGAGACACAACATAGATTTGTTTCATTGATAAAAAAACTATTTTAGGAGTTTCATAACAAAATTAAACAATTAAGAATGGGGGGAGTTTAACTGAACCCTGAATTTTAATGTGACGTAGTAGTAGTAGTAGATCATTGAAGGGCAATCAACTTCTAGGTTATTACGCCCTATAAATACCCTTTAATATGTTTACTATAAATTAGTTAATAAAATACAGGAATCAGGATTATTTCGACCACTATAACAACCTAAATTAATGGATTTTTTAAAAATTTAAATATTATTATTATATATTTAATTAATTATAATAAATAAATTATTATTAACTAAAATAATAAATAATATCTCATTCTTTAATTTAGATTTTCCAGGCTATACCTGCTTTTTTAAGAAAGTTTAACAGCCCATCCACTGTAGAGGGGTTGTTCCCAAGGCTCTCCGCCATATTTCTTCCAATGCCTTCCCTAGTGAAGTAATTCTGATAAACTGTGCATACCTCTATGATGTGCTGGATTGTTAGGTAAACTTGGCAGGTATTACACTTAGGCGGCAGATCTTTGTTAATTAGGTGTACCATATATGAGTAAGGTTCGTGTGAACTATCCGCATACGGGTCAGTATTACCTCTTCTCTTCTATTCCCACCGATGGAGGTGTTCCATTCTTTTGTGGTGTTTTTATACTCCGCAGTTTTTAATGTGACGTTTATAGAATCCATAAATAGTTTTTTTTATCTTATGTGATTTAGTATTTCACTTTTAAATTCATAAAGAATGAGCAAGTTAATTATTTTAAAAAATCGGAAAATCAACTTAGAGTATTTCATAATAAATACATAATATATTGTAAAGCGGCCATTGGTCCCAATATGAATGCATACGGAAATTAACATTTGGTGAAAGTGCTTGACAGCTGTCACTCCGAGACGGGCTGAACTAGTTCCGCAAGGATATCTATAAATATCAAAAGAGTTCACGTAAATTTATTGGGGAAATTTACGTAACAGTGAATCTGGCATTGATATATTATTAACGAATCTTTGAAATGCCTCAAAGCCAGATAATCCACATTAATCAATATGACGAATGTTAAATAATGAATAAATATTATTTTTTATGGTATTTCATCTCACGTAAATTTTAACAATTTTTATTGCGAGAGAACAGAATAATAAATCTAATTGTCCCAGATGTAAAGCTATATACACGAACCTGGATCTCCTGCTATCCGGGCCGGTGCATTTACCATTTATGCTACCAGGACAAGTCTGATAAGTAATTAAATATCTAACTGTCCTGGCTGAGACAGTTAGATTTTTTATGTTCCCTTGCACTAAAAAATTGTTAAATAATGAAATTTACTCTTAAATACTTATACAAAACATTAATCAATCAGTGCACTCAGTCTTCAGTCTTCCCGGTCTGATATCTGTGACAATAATATCACCAACTTCAATATTAATAATTCCGTAACAAATTTTTACAATCCGTGTGAAATTTAAAAATGTACTTGAGTTAAATTTAATATGCGATTCCTTCATATTTTTCTTCTTTGACACAACAGTCCTGAGTGGACCCTAGTTTTCTCGATGTGCTTTCATTCCTGTTTCAATTTACTGTTATTTCTTAATTTTAATAATATGTTAAAATGGTTATGTTAAGTAGAGACAAAAGCATTTAAGTTCTAAGTTAATAAGTATGCATGGCATGTGTAAGTTACGTAAGTTGTAACGTTAAAATTAAATAATTATAAAAGGAGAGTTTTTTGGACCGTAGATATTATTCTTAGATGATTTTAAATGGAGTTCGGTCAAGGTAGATCCAAAAAACACAAATTTAAAAAATGTATTTTTTAATAAAGGATTATCTGCCAACGTTTCGGCTTACATTGCAAGCCATCTTCATGATAGCCCTGAATATAATCCTTTATTAAAAAATACATTTTTTAGATTTGTGTTTTTTAGATCTACCTTGACCGAACTCCAACTAAAATCATCTAAGAATTAAATGATTGTAGGTAGACACAAATGTTATTGCTAACTCCTAGCCTTTCATCAAACGAAAAACTCTGACTGTGAAACAACTGGATAACATTATAAAGGGATTTCAATTCCAACTATTAAACCTATGCACAAAAAAATTAATTTTAATAACAACCAGAAAATCTATGAACATGTACTCTATATTGGATTGGAAAATGTGTGAGATATTTTATTCAGCTTTCCCCGTTAGATATCAAAAATATTTGTAATATGGAGTCGGTATGATGTTTTCTCATTGTAGAAACTTATTATTTGGCATTAAAATAATATATAAAAAGGCAAGATCAGTAAAAAAATAAAGTCGACCAAGAGTAGTTTTCCAGTAGTTTCATATAATATTTATCATTTATCAGTAAAGCTATAAACTTTAAAATATAATCATCTAACATATACGTATATTCTGTAAGTAAATAAACCGGCAAAATATTAAAGAATGAATTTTATATTGGATAACCCCTTACTTTTAAAATGTAGGAACCAAATATCAATTGTCAAACTAGTTTTTGGTTAAAATCATTTTGGGAAGGGCGAGGGCTTAAAGGAAGACCAATATCTGTAATATTGAAAGAAATCTTGTAGACCGAAAGTTGAAGAAAAAAAACACAATTTTCTTTCAAAATATGCATTTTTTTAAATACCGTTTCGACTAACAGTGTAAGCCATCTTTAGAGCTGTTAGTATATTAAAACGCACAATATAAGGGATAAGAAAGGGAAGAGCAAATAATTTTTTAAAAAAATACAATTGGGAGGAAAATATGTAATATAATAAACCAGTCATGGAAATGTGAACTTAGGGACAGGACGTCTTCTCTCATCTTCATGATAGCCCTGAAGATGGCTTACAATGTAAGCCGAAACGTTGGCAGATAATCCTTCAATAAAAAAATACATTTTTTAATTTGTGTTTTTTTTGGATCTACCTCGACCGAACCCCAACTAAAATCATCTTAGTATGTAATATAATAGTGTCCATGTGTGTGTCTGTTTATATATATATGAAGAAAGACAGTGATACACAGTGATATATAATTATTCTGTTCTATTTATTATGTATTACTCTGAAAACTATTTTTTCTTATTCTACAAAAGTCTTAAAAAAGTCCTTTCCTAGAAACTAGAAAAAAAAAGTAAAACAAAATATCTAAAATTTTAAAATTATCTTTACAACTCCATACATTATTTGAGGATTTCTTAAAAACTTCTACAAAAAGAAAATTTCTACAGTTTTCCGAAAACGAAAGCCGGTTTATGTAAATGTTTGAAGCGTTTTCTGTTTTTTGTGTCCAATCTTACAGATGTAAGCTATGTTCTTCCTCTAATCTCATAGTGATAAATAAATCGGACGCAAAATTATGTATTTTAACCATAGATAAAGTTCATCTCTTTTTTTCCCTCAAACATTACCATACAGTGACCGTAACTTATACGTTTTTCTTTTAAAAGCTTCCAAAGCGGGTTAATCATATTAAAAGATGAAAACAGAAGACAGTCGAAACACCTTACATGCAAGAATTAAAAAACTTGTAAATAAACTAATATTTAGTAATCCTTTAAAAGTAAATTAACTTTTACCTTAAAAGTTTAACAATTTGACAATTAAATAACCTAAAGGGTTATTATCACTACCAATGAATATAGAACTATCACACCTTCTATTATCCGTCTTCATTGGTTTCTGCAAACCATCTTCTGTTGGCGAGCGCTTTCGGACATTATCCATCCTCATGGCCAAATACATGTGTTCACTGTCACTGTCTGTATTCAACTGCGTTTGTATTCTGTGGGTTGGTTGGATGCGTCAGGTATAAGAGTCGTTTAGCTATAACGGTCGCTTTGTCGGCGATAAGATCTGTCAAACGCGAGAGTTATAAGGTTCGGTGTCCATATTTGGCCATCCAATTTGGCAATTAATTATAATTTGAACGCAACAACCTC
>KZ806922.1:24767-32267 GCA_000696205.2 Oncopeltus fasciatus | reverse complement strand
AGTCCTGAGCCATCGAATTCCCAAGTAATTGAAAATGAACCATTTTTAATTCCCAAGGCAATGCTGAAGTAATACTAGTCTTCTCTCAGGAGTTTCTTAAATTTTATTTCCTTTCTAGATAAATAAGTTTTTAAAATATTATATTATATAATAATAATATAAATAGTTTCAAATTTTTTCAAAAATCTTTTTAACATTTTGGTTAAAGAATTTCTATTCCAGTTTCCTAGTCAAATAGGGGGAAATATAGGATATATTTCTCACAAATATATTTAGTGACTATCTCAGTCATAATTTATTGCTATAATAACCATCAATTAATAAATAATCTCAAGATTTTATTAATATAATTATATTCAATATAAGGATAAATAAGACAAACAAACTGCTTATTTTTATGTTTTAATGAGTCTCTCTCATATTTTAAACATTAAAATTACATTCTGAACTAAATACATCAATATAAACATTCATAACTGTCATTTGGTACCCTGATTCTTTAGCTTGAATTTTAAAATATAATTTTTGTTTTTTCACAATAACAAAAAATATTTTAATATAGTAAATAACATAGATAAACATAAAATAATAAATGTCTTTACAATGTGGTAAAAAATATATATACAGTTTTACTCTTATAACAAAATAAAACTTTTTACTATTTTATTATAAAATAATGTTTTACTAACATTTCATTGAGAAAAGGCACACCCTCACTTGAATTTAATAAGCTTTCCATTTTAAATGTTTTAATTATATTAATTTTATCTAGTTCAAATTCATCTTGGCCACATTCTTTTAAATCCTATTGTGAAAGGAAAACAAAGATCAAAAATACATGACTATGCTCGGAACTGAAAAGTGAAACAGTTTTTGTAAGATTTTGGCATAAACTAAAATTTTATTAAGAAATATATAAATCATAGTTCATGCTAATTGTATAAAAAAAAGATTAATAACACTACTTAAGACTGATGAATAGAATTATTTAATAGATAATTTATCCTTAAACAAAATTTTATCTTAAAAATAAGTATGAAAAATTCTTAAAAAATATACAGATGCTATTTTATAATAGACTAGACTTTAGCATATTTATATATGCTACTTTTTTCTTTAGAATTGACATTTACTATTTTGTCTTCTTTAATGCATTATTCTCTCTTTCTTGGCTCTCAAGTATAAAAATACATCAAATTCATAAGAATTCTCTTACTAGTTAAATATTTACAATTTGCCTTCCATAATGCAAAAATGTTTTAGAATTATGAGAGAGTTAATAAAATAATAATTCTATGTAAATAGTACAATTACTCTCATTGTATTGTAAGTTAATAGTTGTTTTACTTTTTTTTTTTAAACCCCTAAATTAGTTTGATCATCAAGAAGTCATTTTTTCCACACAAACAAAAAAAAATTAGTCAGCAGGATTGCTCATAGAAATAGTTTTTGTTTCTTGGCCAAGAATTTATGAAGAGTAATGTCCCTTAAGTACTCAAATAGAGTCCTTTTCCAATAAATTGACAGATCAAATCCTAAAAGACTAATGGGATACTAATAGCAATAGACAATTTTTGGCAAATGAGATTTCATTCCAAGTGTGATAAGTGGTGTTATTTTATCTATAGTATGTGATTAAAATTTGGTAGAATGTTCAATATTATAAACAGATAATAGATATTAAAAAGATTTTCCATATAATGTTAATAAAGTATGTATAGAGAGTGATATAACTTTTAAATTAGTTCTCTCAATTTTAATATTCCCTGTTATTCTTTTTCTTTGAGCTACTAAAGATTTCTACAGTTTTTTTAATGGCCCCTGAAATAAAAAATTAACGAGTTTACAGAACTAGTGAAGTAGTTAAAAATTTACTGTTATATATTGGTTATAACAAAAGCACTTGATACCCGATAGGCGTAATTTAATTTATGTTAAATAAAACCATAATTGTGGTTGTGCTTTTTTCTTATTAAAGCCAACAATTATCATAAATTTCAGACCTTCTTCAGTGATATAGTGTAGAAAGTCGAGATTTATGACCTTTAGAAGCTAACCCTTGTTTGACTGTCTTCTTAGTTCTCTCTCTCCCCTCCTCACCTTACTTTTGAAGAAAGCCTAAATTTAAATAAGCTTTAATAAAAACTGATTATTATCACAATTGTGATTTTATTTAACATAAATGTATTGATAAAAGACCATTTTCTTCCTACTTACACAATGGTCAACAAATCTCAACTAGATACAAAATAATGTATGCCCTTGAATATATCCAGAATAAAAGTTTGTTTTAGTATTCTTCTTTGTTTCAAAAAGTTTATATGAAAAATTTTACACTACAATAAATAAAAAAAAGAAGAAATTTATTTATTACTAAATAGGAAGCCATCTCTGAAATTTTAATTTTTCTATTAATTTCAACATAAGAATGCATAAAAAAATTACAATAATGAATTTAATGAAATATTATTAAGTATGATAGAAATACCAATACACTAACGAATTTTCACTAAAACAAGTTACTCTTGTTTAATGCTAACTAAGATATAAATTCTAATTTGTCTTTTTAAGGGAATTATTTAGTTTATAGTAAAATACAATTATAGTTGGGTACTCATTATTATAAATAGTCCTTAATTTTTTTAATATAAATAAACAGAATTATTTTATTGAACAAAAAATTGCTTTAGCAAAAATATTGAACTGGTATTCGAAGAGTCATCAGAAATTTGTTTTTAACATTAATTAATAAATTAATATTTAAATGAATTATCTCACTTACTCCGGAGGCAAGAATGACCTTTAGAGAGAAAATTTTTTATAAGTACATGTATGTGTCTGTGTGTTTGTTTGGGGAACAGAATTTGACATACGCGGGACATATATTTACATAGATAGGCGAACAAAAATTAGACATTTCAGATGCTATTGAAAGTGGTTTTTTTTTTCTTTAAAACAATAATTTAAAATTTATATTTTAGTATTTAGTGATAGCTTATTGTTATATATATATATATATATTAGTTGTATATATATTATTCAATAGCAAGAATTTGCCTAATTAATATCTTGCACCTAATTTATTTATTCCAACTATTTTTAACCTGTAACAATAAGTGTTACATTTTAAAGTGTCATTTTATAAGTTTGAGAATGAAAGGAATATTCAAAAAATCTAATTACCAGATAAATATATTAAGGAGAAAAATAATTTGTGACAGATTGACTAAAGAAATCATTGTCTGTAATATAATTTTTTAGCAGGCTGAGTCCAACATTAAGGTGTATGTGTTGACTATGTTTAATGTTTGAATATTAATTTAAAACTAGTTATACAGATAAAATAAGTACCCAAGATTAAAACCAGTTTTTTAATATATAAAATGAAGTTATTCTCTTCTTTTTTTTTTTTTTTACAATCAGAAACTCATGGATTCTTAAGAGAAAAAAAATTCCTAAAAAAATTAAAAGTCACTATAGTCAAAATAGTTTTCATCTTTTCATGTAAAAATATCTTAGTGGATTTATATAATTTGTTAACTTGCGACAAAGCCTTATTTGAAAGTTTACCAAAGAAAAATATCTTTCGAGTGCTATTCTAAAGAGTTACGTCACTAGATTTTTACTTATTCTTGTGAACTCACTCTCTAAAATAAGTTTTTTGCATTCAACATTGAAAGCAACATTATAGCTTCAGCTAGTTTAATTAATAAAATATGTATGCAATATGTTTATTCGATATTTTATTACTAAATTATACTTTATAAAAATGAAATGTTCACATTCTAATGCCCATTCTATGTCACAAATTAAAATTATATTCATATAACTTTTTTGAACTAACAGCCAACAATATTTTTATGAATGAAATAATGATTGTTTGCCCGAAATTTCATAACAAAAAATGAATATTCAGGTACAGGTGTAGTAAATATGTTCTTACATATATATAGTCCATTGGTAATATAAATTATATTAACTACAATAGCGTGAGATACACAGTGGAAGAAGTAGAGAATGTTCGATAAGACATCAAAAGAAACTTCATTAGCTATTCCCATACCTGTCTTTAATTCCAATAAGTAATAAAGTTACTAATAGTTATGAAAAGCAAATAGTTTTTAAATAAGAGCAATAATAAAAAATAAATTGTATGTGAAGGAATTGTGCGATCAAAATGTATAATAACGCTAATTATTCTTCTCATTAATATATTTATCTAGCAATTACATTTTTTGAATATTCCTTTCATTCCCAAAATTATAAAATGACACTGTAAATTATTGTTATAGGTTCCAAATAGTTGGGACAAATAAATTAGGTCTAAGATATTAAGGCAAATTCTTGCTATTGAAATATATATATATATATATAGCTAAAACTAACAATAAGTTATAAGTAAAAGCTAACATATATATATAAATACAGAAAAAGTTTAACTTACAACATGTCAGACTAAAGTACATCTCCTAAAGCACTTAATTAAATTTGTAATAATATTATAATTCAGTAAATTTAGATTTAATCAAAGTTATTTGAGAGAAACATCTCATTATAATCTGAAGGGAAGTATATCCTAAATTAATTAGAATGAAAGGAAATTGAAATTGGCCCATTTGCAAAGCTTAAATAATATAAATAAAAAGAAAATACAATGGGAAAAAGAGTAATAATGGAATTTCCCAAGGTTCTCACAAATGAGACAGGGTTGAAGTTAACTAATATTTTTGAATATTGAGCTAAAAGTAATTTACAGAGCTCCCCTCCCAGTTTTTATTTGTTTAACTGATTAATTGTTTTTTTTTTTATTTTTNTTTTTTTTTTTTTTTTTTTTTTTTTTTTTTTTTTTTTTTTTTTTTTTTTTTTTTTTTTTTTTTTTTTTTTTTTTTTTTGTAAGATTCTTGGTAAACATCCTTAATGTTATTAAAGGCTTATTTTTTCTAGCAGTTTCTTTTTAGAAAATGCTTCAAAATTGAACATAAAAAAATTGCACTTTTCTAAAATAATTATGGACTTTTAGTAAATAGTATGAATGATTTTTAATTCTAATTGAAAGCTATAGATTCTTAGTGAACACTATTGATCAGGTATAAAAAAAAATTAAGCACTACTTTTGATTTTATTAAGCTCTATTCATCAAAAAAATAAAACAAAAAATTAAGCATTAATTTTGAAAAAAAAATACCATTTATAAATTCAGAATTTATAAATTCAGCATAAATATAGTAAATTTTTAAATTATTACACATTAATTATGAGAAAGGTACTAAGTGGCCTGTCCTAACCATTTCAGATTTTTTAATTTACCAATTAGCTAATGACCAGTCAGATTATTTCATATTCTTTTTTAAAATTTCTACAATTCTCACATAAATGTGGATTTCAGTAAATATGAATTTAATCTCTCTGTTGTCATTCAGTTCTTTGTTGAAAAGTGAAAATGTAAATACATATGAATGAGGGAAAGCCAAGCCATCAATTTTTTTTTTCAGCTATCAATTTTCAATTAGTTCCAAAATCTATTGCTTACTACAATAAATACATTTATAACTCATGTGAATCAGAGCCTCATTAATATTCTAAACTTTTTTGTCTTTAACTATTTCATAAATTCAGCATACTTTTTGATCAGATATAATTCTATCAAATTTAATTTCTTATACTTAGCAAAGAATGGAAAATTATATAAAGCAGCTATTACATAAATCTCATAGGCTGTTATATTACATTTAGATCAAATATACTATTACAAATTTAAAATTAACTGGTAGATACAACTACTAGCTTCAAAAGAAGCTGAAGAACCAAAGGGTTAGTTGTTCATCATTTCTCTTGGGTCGTATTTCTTCTTAGATCATAAGATTAAGATTTTAGAAATTTGTTATATTTGTAAAATTACCTTAAACTAACATTTATATGAAATGCTTATTCAATAATTTACATCCAGTCAAAATAGTTTACTAGATGACTTGTTAAAATCAAGGGCAATGCTAGAAAATAAGAAGGCTTTTGAGAAGAATAGAATCGAACCCAAAAGACAGGTAGAGAGAAGTTGGTCAGCATTTGCCACTGGAACAAGGAACCTTAATATTAGTGTATGATAGGGATTGACAACATCATGCTAAATGACAGACACTTATTAAATATAGGTTAATTTAATAAGATGAAGAAGAATTAATCTTATTATAATACTTAATATCTATCCTTGACAGAGAGAATGTTTTCTTGCTAGCTATTGCTTCTTATTAGGGCTTACTTTCCCAACTCAAAGGTAACCTTCCCTTAACCTATTACCATACGATCTACCTTTATCTCTCCCAATTCTTCTTTACTGTAGCCTATGGATCAACCGATTCCAGATTTCTCCCTCAACTCGCTAGCTTCCCCCAAAGAGAAATCCTTAATCCTGTCCTTTTCATAAATTGCACACTGCTGATAAGCCTAAATCCTAACTAACTCCTTTTCCAGTTTTGCTGATGACATAGCATTTTTTTTTTTTCAAAAATCCAAATCCCACCCTTATTTCCCAATATCTCCAAGAAAATTAGTAGCAGACCAACAACTTCTTGAACCCTGGCTTTTCAAGTAAATGCTAAAAATCATATGTCACATTTATTCTGTGTTATTCAACCTCCTTCGATTATCCTTCCTTCGAACTTACTTATTTTTTGTTCTATTTTTTTCACAAAATCTGAACCCCTTACTTTGATATAGTCCTTAGTAAATGCTTTATCTGGAGTTCCCATTTTATGGCAAAGAGGTCGGCAAAATATGCATTTCAATTTTTAAGATATTTCTCATGTGTATAATTTTCCTCTTAATAGAGTTTTGTGTCATTATTCTATCAAAGAAGTGATATTTCAACAAATAAATATATATTCTTAAGTAACTGCTCTAATATTCAACAACCTGCTGAGATTATTTTTAAGTTATAGTGCACTAAATTTATCTTGAGTCTGAGAAAAAAGTTCCAGAAGTCTGTAGAGGAAATAAGAAGATGAAAAGATAAAGGAGATGTCAACTACTTTATGGGGTGAGCCTTAGAGAAGCTGAGGGCTGAACGCAACTTGTTCCTCACACGAGGTGAAGTCCACTTGGAACCCATTCCACCAGGTCCTACCTCTAGCTCACGGGGTGACACACCTTCATCCACCTCATCTGCTTCTGTCTTGATCTCCATTTTCTGAAAGTGCAATAGAAATATTAATTTATTTATAAAGAGCTCAATGTACAACACAAATTTTTTATATACAAAGAAAAATTATGTTTGAATTTAATTTATTTATTTATTTTTAAATTCCATCATTAGCATTAATGACCTCAGGATTCAACGCTTGCAAAAGAAAAAAGAAAAAATCCCTCACTCCAGTTTATATTCAATATTTTGGAATATTTTTCAATAGTATATAAATAGGTAAAATCAAAATATGCATTAGAAAATTATTGCAAGTTATATGAATTTATTAAATACCCAACTTTTAAAAAAGGGCTTTAAAAATT
>KZ806922.1:8231-24717 GCA_000696205.2 Oncopeltus fasciatus | reverse complement strand
ATATATATATATAAATGTTTATTAATAATTGACATTTGAGTCTTTTTATTGTAGAATAATAAAACATTTCAATCAGCAAAATTAGACAAGGTAGAATTTAAAAAAGTCAAACTTATTTTTCTAGTTACAAATTTTCTTATATGTACTATCTTAAAGTTCAATTTCAATATGTACATTTTATTAAGTTAAATTATTATAGATATTGTTAAAGACTAAGGAAGCACATAGCAAGATTACTAGACCTGTACAGTAAGTGGCCTTGAAGGATATCACCTGCTTCCTTACTTCGAATAGAAAATTATGGTAACCCTGAAACAGTTATTAGATTCATCTAGGCCTGCCTAGTCCCTTCCATTCGCTTATAAAACCGGCTCATCAGCAACCCTCTAGTCATTATCAGTTTCCCTGTCAGATCGCATGTCTCGGGGCGTCAAGTTGGTCATAGCCTTTGCAGTGACAGTAACAGTGAAATGATAAGGGAAAGTAATTATCAAGTTGTTTTGAGGCCTCTTTATAAATAAGCCCATTTAATTCATTTGTATATATTTGTTAATTACCTGTAAGTAATTTACCTTTTCTATTCATTTATTAGTTATTAAGGGCAGTAGGTTTGATCGTTAACTGTAATTAGTAGGTGTACTTATTTATTATTATAAATTAATGAATAAATTAATGAATTATTATTATTGACCTGTAACCCAGAACAAAATGATTATATTAGTAAATACCAGTAAATATCACTAACAGTACAATGTTATTATTAATCAATATTAAATTGTTACCTGCACAATAAGTTTCAGAAGTTGACCTTGTGATTCTAGAGTTTTTGACAAATCTTTTAATCTTCTTTTGATTTTAGCCACTTCTTCAGTTACGGCATCTTCATTATTATCCAGGACCATTTCAAGACCTTTAACAATTTAGAGTATGTAAAATCATATTGAATTATTAGTCATAATTAACTAATAGTGACTATTAGTATGCTCTAACAATTTTTTTATGGACCTAGAAATTTCATCTTGGATTTGATTATTAAGCAGGATTAAAACATTCATATTAGATTAACATGTAAATTTTAAATTAAGAAGCAATGTATAAAACTAGTAAGAAAAATCAAATAAAAAATTAATTCAATCTTACGATTTTAATTTTTCAGTTGGAGCTTTAATCTTCGTTGATAGCAGAGCTAATGTTCATTTGAAAGGATTCTTCAGTTTTGAATAGTTTTGTGATATTAATTTTAATAGCCAAGTAGTTAATAACTGAGGCAGAAGAATATACTTTTGCTAGAGCCCTTTCTTTGAAGTATTTCTGTCCATATTCAGATTTTCAACTATATTTTCAAATTTCAAACCATATTCAAATATTTACAATTTAAAATTCAATCTTTTTGTAACATTTAAAAAAATTATTTTTGAAATAGAATAATTATCTTTCTTTTGAGAGGAGCAGTTTCTGTCACGGATAATATCACTGGATCAGGAAGAATAGCAAAACTCTACAATTCTTCTACAACCTAAGAAAGTCAAGCCCAGTTTTCAACCTAACCACTGCTGTAGCCTTTAACACACCTTTTCAACATACCAATTTGCACTCTCTATTTTATTTAATAATTGTTTTATACCATCACAATTGTACTAGTATATATAGAATTATTGTATTCCAGCTTTTGGCCTAACAACCCCTTTCAGAAGAATGTGTTATATTATTTATAATACTTAATTTCACTTATACCAGTTTTTCCTTGTTTCATAATTTTTTCTTTGAATTTCAGTATAGCTTCAGTCAGTATGACCATTTCAGTCAGAATGACTAGGTAGGTTATTTCAATTATACTATGTACAAATCAACTCTATTAATTTTGGTCAAGTATAAATTTTCTCTCACTGTCTTCAATGCATTAACTTTCAATTTTTCTTGTGTGGAAGTATGCTTGACCCCAAACATGAACACTCTAAAGAAGGTACTTAAACCTTTTACTATGCCATGGGTGTTTCATACAAAAGGGTAACTACCTATAGATAACCCCACTCTTCATGACCTTAGGTGGTTATATGGGAATTAAAAAAATAAAAAATATATAAAGTAATTAAAACTATGCTTGATTTAAATGAAACAATTCTATTCCGATCATATGAAGGACGATATTTTATTTTATTTTAGATAAAGTAATGTAAAATATGAAAGATACACAACTTATTAAAATAGTTTGTTTTTCTGCAGAGCATCTTGTAAAAATAAAAATTAATTAATTAAATTCAGTTAAATGTTCACAAATAAGCATATTTTTAATAATAATTTATAAGAAGCATACTAATATTAACAATAATAATTGTATAATTCACAAATCTTATATTAATTACCATCTTCTGAAAATGGATTGCAGAACCACATTCGAAACAGATGATCGAGAAAGCCAATTTTGCACTTATTTTCATTGGGATATTCAATCAACTCGGTTTTATCAACTTTTTCAAGAAGAACTTTAGGTAATTTTCTTTCTAGTTCTGTGTGAAGAACAACCTGGAATTTATTGAAGATTTTTATTACAATTATGATTTAAAAAACTAAGTTAATATATGATTGAATAATAACATTTTTAATGACTTGGCCTGGAATATGATCTTTGTTATAATTACAGCAATTGAAATGTAAATCTCGAAATAGAGAAAATTAACAGATAAAAAGAATAAAAGTTTTATTATATTATTTAAGAAAACATTTCATGAACTAATAATAATAATCTAAAGCATGAATAAGCCATTCCACTAAATTTAGAATAATATAACCAGATGGTAGGAAAATTATGACCAAATTAAATTTTGTTAAAAGTATTTGGAAAAGTATTTGAAAAGTATTTCTTTCAGGCTTGACCATGTCAAAAAGTTACCTTTTGCCGAGCTTTCAACATCATCTGAAGGCTTCTTCAGGCCTGAAATAGAAACTGAAGAAGTCATTACATCATGTGTGAAACTTTTCTACATGGTCAAGCCCAAAAGATGTATTTCTGAATATTCCTGTAGACTGTGAAAGCCTACGTGAAAATCCTAAATTTTATATCTGATGTATTACTGAAAATAAGCTGGAAAACAACTTTTCAGGCTTAAATGAACTCCCCAACTTCAAGTTTTATAGATTTTTTTTAGCCTTAAGCACCTGAAAACAACATATAGAGCAAATTTTATTAAATGAAAATTGTAATGTTCCAAATATTTCTTTGAATCATCTAAATTAATGGGAATATATAATTAAAAAAATTAATAAATGGCTCTAAAAAAAATTGTTTACTTTTTGTTCTAGGGGTATGACTAAGGGAAAACTTTAGGGCATCTTAAAGAAAAATAAAGGAACTCTCATACCTTCTATTCTCCGTCTTCATTGGTTTCTGCAAGCCAACGGGAGATGGTTTGCAGAAACCAATGAAGACGGAGAATAGAAGGTATGAGAGTTTTATATTCATTGGTGGTAGAAATAATAATAACTCCTGGAGTCCGAAGTCCAAGTTTATCCTTAGGTTAGGTCTATTCAGCCCTGAAGAAGCCATCACAGGATGTGCGAAAGCTCGGCAACCATCAAAAACTTTACACGGTCNAAATTGTTTACTTTTTGTTCTAGGGGTATGACTAAGGGAAAACTTTAGGGCATCTTAAAGAAAAATAAAGGAAAACTGAAATGTGAACATTACAGTAACACTTATTGCAATGTGAATATTAAAATTTTAGTTATAACCATTCTAAAATTAAGTTAAGACAATATGCTGCCACACACAAGAATAATTTAAAGGTAAATGCATGACTAGTTGTAGGTGTAATATGTCCTAAACAAATGGAGATTTAAGACTAGTGATGAAGCATTGCCTTTTCTCATTTCATTAAAAAGAAAAAATATCATTAAAAGTTTTATTTAAAAAAAAATTATTTGTTCATAAATTCTCAAAAACTAATTCATTTATTAATAAATGAACATTACCTTTGTTATTCCTTGTGTGAGGGAATAACAAAAATAACCTAATACCCTCAACTTTCAGAATGATACCTGCATGGCTAGCCTCTTGAGCTGGGCATTTCTTCTGACAGACTCAATGTCTCCAACGGCCAAACCTATGAGGAGATTCATTAGTAAAATAGGCATTAGAACCATGAAGAGACCCAAGATAAGGAAGGCTGTCCCGGGGAAGGGTAGCCGAGGAAGATCTGCATCAACCGAGTCCAGTGGATAAACGTAAGTCCCAAGGAAATCAATTTCACCAAGCATCATTGAGAAGGTGCGCATAAGTGACATGGGCACTGTGCTGAATGAGACATGTCCTCCCTGAAATATAATATTACAAAAATAATGTGACACACACACTTATATAAAAATGTATTTATTTATTTGTGTGTGTGTGTGTGTGTGTGTGTGTGTGTGGGTTTTCCCAATACTTGTAAACTGAGAAAAATTTAAGCAAATAACATGTCTTACTGAAATCTTACTTTAAATATACTTTAATTATAGTTTATAAAAATCAATATATTTTTGAGTTTTTTAAATGTCTGCAGGAATTTGAATTTGAATTCTCTCTCTTAAATTGGATTTCTTCTTTAAGTTTCACAGAATAGTCATAGAAAATATATTCCCAATTCTGCAAAAAGGCATTATGACTTGTTGAATACACGAAACTGGGGAAACAAACATAATTTTTTCCAGTATGAACCAAGTCAAGATTCAGTTCATAGCTAGTTAATCTGCCTAGATCCTTCTCTGCACCATTGCTCCTTGTTTCCACATCTTTCTTACCAATGTTGCAACAGTCTTCTAATATTACTTAAACATGTAATTCACATTTCTTTTTTAATTTCTTCAGATCTTAACCAGTTTCGCAAAGGAGAGACTAAAATTATAGTCCATTTAAAAAAAAAAAAATGCTTATTTGGGCCCACAGTTTTTAAAATAAAGAAACAAAATTGGTACATAAACTTCTTCTGTAAATCTTTGGATGAGTTTTGAAAGTGAACAAGTTCAAAGATGGAACAAAATTATAATATTTTTGTTATTATTAGTGTTAAAAAAGTTTATATAAAATAATAGGTGTAATTGTCTGTGTTTTATGTTCAACAACTATTTTATGGAAAACTAAAAAGAAGAAGAAAAGAATATACATAAGAATGTAACAAATAGGGTTGGTCAAGCACCTCTCTTTTTCTGAGCCATTAATTTCACTTTTTAAGCTTGTTTGTATATTCCATTGCTTCAGTTCATTATTGGCTAATACTGATTGAGGGAGAGGGGGTTAGAGGCAATCCTTTTTGCAAAATCATTAAGGTCTTAGATATTATTTATAAAATTTATGAAAAAATTTCAGAAATCATAATAGGAGTAATAAGAAACACAATTTTCTAAAATTTAAAATTTCCCAACATTTTTGCTAAAAAACTATTTAAAAGAAGATATTAAACCATATAGCTAGAGAGGTCAGGAATCTTCTCACTCTTCTCTTCTGTTGGCTGAGCTATACCTACCTTTCTTCTTAACATCTTTGACCTTTATAGTTTTTAAAATTAAATTGTACATTTACTCTCATTTTAGTTCACCCTGAATGAATCATGAGAAATATACTTAGTTGAAGAAGATCCTAATTGATGGAATTTTTTAATAAACTTATTAGCCATTTAAAATTGTGAACTTCTTTCTTCGCATCAAAATTAGGAGTCTTCATTGTCTGAAAACACACACTCACCACCCTCAAACATTTACGAGCACTATTTAAAATTACATAACTTATTAAGGCAATTAATATTTGTTATTTTAAAAAGCAATACTGAATTACTCACTCTTGACAACAAGATGAAGAAAGCTAGCCCAAAAGCAATTATTAAAATAGAAAACACCACTAAAACTTTAATTAGTGTCTGTAAGATTTCTAGGAACATAACCACATAAATTCCAACCATGTCAAACCTGTAACAGAACATTGATAAATAGGCAGAGGTTAAAGCAACATCTACAGCTAGTGAATTTTAATCTCTGCCTATTGGTGTAATAGGCAGAGATTAAAGTAACATATCTTGTGAAGATTGTTAAAATTCTGAAGTGAATGTTTTACAACTAGCTACCAATCTGTCTTAGTATGATAATTAGTTTTTGGCTCTTGCTGAGTATAAAGGTCTTTTCTTTTCTTTTTTTTATCCATTTATAATTACATATGATTACATATATACAGCAAAGAATAACATTATTAGAAACCAAAGATTGGCCAAACAGACCAATATAGTCTTCAATGTTTTACAAAGAAAAGTAGAGGTGTGATAGGGATATAATTGAATTATTGATTTGACATTATGAGGAATTCATTTTGACATTTTTATACAATTTCTTTGTATAAATTGTATTAAGCTTGATTCTGAATTTTATGTTCTAAAACTTTTTTAAAATAAGAGAAGCACAAAAGAAGAACTTTAAAAATGCTGAGTTTCTCCTAGTTTTCTCTTTTTTTAATCTTGAGGCTCCTTTATTGATATTAGCCTAATTCACTTCTCCAGCTTGGGAGATAGAACTATTTATTCACTGCACATTTTTATCAGACATGAAAAGTCTTAGTTTATAATATATTTGTGTGATAAACATTTTTAGTTAAATTATGAGAAGAGTCTTTGAACTTTTAAATTGATTTTTTTTAAAGATTTATTAATTCAAATTTTTTTGTTATGTCCATGAAATATTATTATATATTTTTATGATTGCTTTGTGTATCCTATTTTTAAAAAGTAAACATTAAGTTAGCTGATGGATAGCAGCATCATTTCTTTGGGGGTACTAATTGATGGAAATGTATTGTTAAAACAATTATTCATTTGGACCTCTTTGCGCTATCTATGATCATTCGCATGTACTTCAGTTATTATTGCTTCCGCTAGATCGCGCTGCAATGCACTTATATAATTCATTTTCAAGTAATTTTGAATTCCGCGGTGAACAGACCTGTGATATTGCCTCTTCGCGGTAAGGTAACCTGTAATGCTTTTATTTAAAATTTTCTTATTTTCTCTGACGGTTCAAACTTTCGAAATTATCCAGACATCGGTTGCCAAATTTCGCTTTTCGAAATTAATGATTTGCGGCGATTCAAGAAATTAGAAAATCTGCAGATTTTTACTTACCGGTGATGCATAAATCTCGACCCAGACAACATCTATTCCCTTTGGTGGACTTTAGGTGGGAAGAGCTATGAATGCTGTTTTTTGAAACCAAAGAAATGGCCGACGCTCCTAGGAACGCCGGAAATGGATAATGAAATTCTAGTTTTTACTTGTTTAGCTATTTTATTTTTACTAGTTTGCCTCACAGTCCACAACTTTTTTTTGCACCTTCAGTTAATGCCCTAGAGTTATTAATGTAAGGTTTTGGTGAAATGTACTAATTTTCAAGGTCCAATTGACCTTAATTTTGTTGTACTTCAGGTAGCTTTATACTTATAGATATTAAATACATCAGAATGAAATAAACAAAAGTTAGCATTTATATACAGACAGATTACTCACTCATGGTGGTGGATATATCATTGGATACTATTTATATTTATCACATTGTTTATCTGTATGAAAGAAAAGGCTAAGAATTTAATATTGAAATTAAGAGGGAAAATAACTAACAGATGGAAGGTAACAAAGATTAATAGGGCCACAGAATATTGGGAAAGATCAGGTATTGATTACCATCTTTAATTATTGATGAAAAATTTGATTATCTAAAAATCAATAGTTCAATTAAGTTTGAAACTATAATGGTTTCGTATATTTACATACCTTCTAAACTTCTTGTATAATATTGATTTAGACAAATTTTATTTTTCCACCTCCTAATTGCTTTTAATGATTAATTTTTCAAATAATTTTGAAAAATATTTATTATTCATAAAAAGAAAAAAAAAATTTGATAAATAATTATTGTGGTTTATTTTATCTATACTTCTGTTTCCCCTGAAAATAACCAAGCTTAGAAAAACTTCTTCCCTTTGCTAAAAACCCATTCTTATTTCTGAAAAACCCATAAACTACTAACTCCATACCCTTAATGCCCTCTAATTTATAGACTACCAGAAATCTCCCTACAAAACATCTCAACTAATCAAAACCTCCTCCTCGTAAAACTGCCACCAGCCACTAACTACCAGTTACCAGTTGCCTATTATAGAGAGCTAGTTAAACATCTCTCTGTAAAACTTCTAAACTACACCCCCCCCCCTCCACCAAATCCCCTACTATACATATCCATTTGGACCCCTTAGAAAAATTCCTAAGATTACTGAAAACCTTCCTAATAAAAACCTTCACTAAGGAATCCCCTACTTTGTAAACTCCCTGAATAAACTCCCCTAGCATAATTCCAACATTGCTAACACCCCCAACCATGTGCCCTTCCAACAAAAATCCCTCACCTCTCTACAACCCCTACAAAATTTACCCCTTCCCCTACCAAATTTCTTCTCCCACCATACCCTATAAACTACAAATTTCTCTTAACTATCCATCCCAACTCTTTTGAGGTTTTGGGGGCGGTGAATATGTATATATGCCCCTTATCGAACACATAGGGTCATGAAGAGAGAGAGTGAGTCTAAAACTATTTACCCTATTCAAAACCCACACTAATAATAGAGGCCTGCCTAGGGAAGGACTCAATTCAAACTTCCTTCTGAGTTAGAATAATACTTAGTAGTGAAAATAACATACATGTTCTAGAAAAAGTCAAATTTTGAATGAAGTACCTTAAAGTTAAGTAATTTATGTTCAAGTACCTCTGCAGATGAAGGAGGAGCGTGAACCATGTTAAGAAGACTGTTATGGAGGCGCACGGTACTCGGATGTTGTCCTGTGATCCGGGTATGAGCATGAGTATAGCCGAAGTGTAGAGCAGGGCGGAGATGAAGTTAGTCAGGTCCAGAAGGTACTGTCGTCTTTGCTGGAAGAGTTGGAGAACTTCCCGGAATATATTTAACAAGGCGTACAGAAATATTATAGACGCCAAAATGTACTCAACAGTCGAGGAATATCTCCATGAGCACTTCCTTTCTTGAAACATAAAATCCATCTGAAATTGAAATGGTATACAATGAACTACAATGCCTAAAATTGCCTACGTGGCAATACCCTTAATCTATATTCAGATTGTTAATGACAAATTCCATACAATTAAATTTAGACTTACAATTTTTACTTTTGTTTATTATCATAAATATTGAATAATCACTCATTTACAAACAAATATAATATTTTCAAGTGTAGCAATTTGGATTTGATTTAAAAAAAAAATTGTAGTCAGGATATTATTTCATGATATAAGAAACATTTAAGGGCAAAAATGGCTCTTAGTAGTTGACATTCCACTGTAAAAATTAAAAACACACTCTCTGCTTAATAAATCACATGTATAAATACTTTTAATCAATTAATTTGTTCAGTAAATCATATTTAAAAATACTTTCAACTAATTACTTTGTTAATCTTGTGTATAAATTCTTTTTAAAATTACTTGTTTAGATTACTTCGAGAAAAGTAAACTAGTTATATAATTAAACTAGTAAAAATATGAGGAAAAGTTAGTCAGGGATTCCCTCTTGGGAGCTGAAGAATTAAAAATTCATTTGTAAACAAAAAAACAAACTTTTTTTTCTTTACAAATGAATTTTTAATTCTTCAGCTCCCGAGACCGAATACCTGACTAACCTCTCTTCATAAAGCTGGACAGTCAACAAGTTACCTCTATAAATAAAAATATTTGCACAACCTACCGTCAGGTTGTGAACTGAACTGTTTCTATGAAGGCAAGAGGAGTCTTCGCCCATGACCTGGTAGGTGAATGCAGTGACAAAGACGAGAAAGCAGAGGTACACGAGGAGGTGGAGCATATGGTAGTACTTCCCGTATGAGTTCCACTTCATCTGGAGATATTTCTGGGAGAGCGGGTGAGCCAGCAGCTCGACTCGGCCATGCTGGACCATTGCCTCCAAACATACAACTCCAGTAATATGGCCGTAAGGAATAGGGAAATATAGCTTCATAACAGTACAGATTGTGCCAAAATTTTCATAAAATAAGGCAAGTGAAAGCTTTTGTGTTTCTAAATTTATTTTATGTATTCAATTGCTGAATGTCTTGAACAGTGTATCCTAATCAAATGAGAAGGGTGCTAGAGATGTCAGCTTTTCAGATTTTCTAGATATTCCCTACTGAAAATGTTTGTAATAACAGAAACATAGTGCTAATAAACCCTTATAACCAAGAGGTTTCTGTGATAAACTACATAAAGATAACAGCTATTCTTCACTAAGTTCTATGATATTAGCCTAAACCTCTGAGGTCTATTAGCTTTCACTTGCCTGACTGTCAGTTTGTTTCTTTGTAAAAAACTAATTATTATCTTAGATCATTAGATGTATTAATTTTTCTTATATAATTCTGAATAAGTTTGTTACCCATACAGCCAAAATATATTTTAAGGCCAATTGAAATCTTTTTACACATAATTAAAATGCAAAATAGTAGTAGTATATATAGTATATCCTCAATTAACCCATTCTTATTGATTCTTGGTGACCATGTTTCATGAAGGAGATGTTTAGAACATGGCATTACTTCAGGAGATAAAATGTATATTATTAAAATTTTATATTAAATTTCTGATTATTTATTGAAGTGTAATCAACTGAAACTAGTTTTGAATTAGGGGAGTATTCAACCAATAGTTGACTTTAAATCTCAAGGAGTGTTCAAACTGGAAACTAGTTACATTCTATCATCATAGCCAAACAGTTACACTCATCCAACCTGTTGGCGACTTGTATCGCCACCAGCTATCGACAGCTAATGAATGCAAATGAATAAAATTTCATAAACGATAACAAATGAAATTGTATATCCAATTATATTTTGTTCAGCTGTGGTTTCAAAGTTAAATTTCAGAAAAGTAAAGCCATGAATATTATCTTTAGTGCTTCTAAACATAATTATATAATGACAGTTAAAGTTGTTTGTTACAAAAGTGTTTCTGAAATTAAAAATAGTGGCAATCACTTGAATGTCATATTGAAATATCTTAAAGGTTAAGTATAGCTAATGATTTGAAGCCAATCTTATGTTTCATATATTTACTACATCTTATCATAATAAATTATTACCAAATAAATAACATATTAGTTTTAAAAAGTTGTTAATTTTTTTTTTCTTTGTCTAACTCACATATCTTATTCCTCTTCAAAGGAAATTTTAACAAATTTCATCCGTCATTTCAAGTCAAAATAACTACAGGAAAATTTCAATGTTATCTTCATGTATCCCATGTAAGTAATCTTTTATATATTTGAAACACTCAAATTATTAGATTAAAGATTTTCAATTTTTTTATGGTATGTTTGTACAGAAGTATAAAATTTGAAATATTTCATAATTAGGACAATATGTGTTCGATAGATCAGTGTACGTTTGTTCAAATATTTTGCTCTTTACAAATATACCAAAAATAAATAAATGAATAAATATCTAGTATGATACATTGAGATGCTGGCACCTTAACTATTAGTTAATTTTTTATGGAATGACTGTTATTTTTACATGCTAAAAAATATGGCATAAAAATTGTTTATTACTTATGTTTAAATATATAATAAAGTAACCAGGTAAAATTTTTGTTTTAATGCGCATTTTCCTTCTCAACAATAATTTAATTTATTTAAGTGTAAGAAATTTTTAAATAATTGTTAAAAAATTAATAAATAGTTTCTTAAACATTATTAGAGGAATTTCATTTTTATTTAACAATTTATTGCAGAAAAATAAAAGGATAAGAAAAACTAAAATGCTTTTGAGTTCTGGCCCCTGGTGGCTGGAAGGATCCTGATCTTCATAACATTTAATTACTCTCCAAAATAAAATTTAACCAAATTGTAGCGCTGTCATACTTTAAAATAATTGGAAAAATAAGTTTTCGTATCTCTTAACACTCAATAAATTCCATAGTAGTCTATGACTATAAGTTTCTTTTTTAATAAACCTTTCATTTTTCATATTTCTAATATGAAACCTGCAGAAACAGTATTAAATGCATTTTGGAGCCTGCCCAAAAAGCAGGTTAGGCCGGCATACTGTTCACTAGTTTGTTAGTTCTTGTTCTAGCTTTGTCTTTTCTCTACTTAGCTTTAAGTTAGCTGCTTAAGAAAGGAGTGTCCTGACTCCTGACAGAGGAGCTGTACAAGGAGAACTGATTCTCCTTGTGTTCCCTGGTTGACTCAGGTCCCAGTTCTTACATTATATCCCTTTAGTTCTCTCAACCTCTCCTGCAATAGTAGTGACTCGATAGTCGTGCTGTGTTCCTCGGTCGGTCTTTGGATCCTGGGCTCCTCCTACCAGCTCTCCTTTCTCTAGGACTAGGTGTGGTTAAGTTGTCCTTTGGATCCGGAGCCATACTCAAGTCCCTGCTTCTCTCTACTTTTGCACAGTCCTACATGATGTAAGAATCTTAGTTGTGCTCTGTCGGTTTTCTAGTCCTGAACCTGGCTCTGGGCTCAGTCTCTCAGCTTTTCCATAGATGCTAAAGAGACCCCGAACCGCCGCAGTGTTCGCTGGCTGACCTGCGGTCCTTGCCCTTAAATCAGGATCGGTTTTTCTAGCCATTTTCATCTTACTAAATTAATAGTAGATTCCATTTGTTAGGGCCTTTCTGTAATGGAGAGACTCGACAAATATATTCAACCCAACTATGCGATTATTTAATATGCCAAAATAAGTTTTCTATACAAATCAACTGCACATACATTATTTAATAAGTACAATATTTGAAATTTACTCATAAAATATGAGTCAATCCACTATATATACTTAGCCAGTAACAAGTTTATTCAATGAATCATAGATCTATAGATAGATCTATAGATAGAATATCTAACTTTGATAAGACAAAATGAAATATTCAGAAGCAAATATGAATTTCTATACATTCAACAATAGCACATCAGTACTAATAATTCTACATCACAAGATCTAATAAGTTTTTTAAATCTAAATGCATTATAAATTGTAATAAAAGTGAATAATATTGACAATGCTTAGCCTAAACCACACTGTTTATTTATGTGGTTATTAAATAAGTAATAAATGAATTAATTAAAAACATTTGTCGCAACTACAATTCAAAATGAAGTGGGTACTTACATTAACGACACAAAGCGGTTGGGGTTTCCAGGTTGGTCCATATTCGCGTCTAAGTGCATCGTTTTCCTTTGGAGAGTGTTGGTAGTTTTTGAAAGAGTATTTTATCTATGGGGAGAAAAAACTATATTTTTGACGACTGTCTGGGAATGTAAATATATACTTCCATGAAAATACCTTTTGAATTCTTTAATTTATAGTTAATTCTTATTAAATGTTCACAAATGTTAATAGAAAGCAGTCATTCATTACAAAAACAAAGCAGCGATAAATAAATATAGGCTATATTAGGCTATTATAAATAAATAAGCAATAGGCTAAATTTAGCAGAAGCATAAAAATGTAGGAAACCAGAACCAGACATGTGAGTTTGAGCAATTAGGAAAAAATGTGAGTTAATGTTGTCGTTATACGGAAAAATGGAAGGTTTATAAAAAATTCATTGAGATATTAATTTGAGAAACATAATATTGGCTTATAAATATCCTTATTTTAGACTCTCATAATAATAAAAATAGTTAATCTAAAAAAGTGATATATTGTGCTTTAATGATGAATGAAATCAAACGCCCGGGACTAAATATATAATTCACAATATAGCTGTTCCAGAAATCCAAATCCAAATACAATATACTCTGTTTTTTTTTTTTTTTTTTTTTTGCAAATTTATGCCAAAAATTGCTATTAGAGCATGACCAAGCATGGTCACCTGGAGATTTATTAGGCACTTTGACATCATAAGTACCATTCAGTTTGCATATAAAGGCTCAAAAATCCTGTATGTGTTTATAATTAAGCATTGAAAAAAGCATTCCATAAAACCGAAATTATTAAAGAATTGAGGCCATTAAACAAGCACAAGATATTTCACTTTTTTCCGATATCTGCTAATTCTGTCCTGTTTACATTCTATAATGTGATGTATTTGGTGGACTTACATTTAGTGCAGGCAGCGGTATGGGCTTTTGCTGGGTGTAAGATTCATTTCCTTTGTTGACGTAGTGTTGGTTCGGGAACCGAGGACATAGGAGGCAAGTGAAGTTGTATTTGATCTGAGGACAAGCGTGCCAAGACCAGCTATTTACATGTATATTTGGCAATATGTACATAGATGTGTAGCAGCTTTGATATTGCTCTCTCCAAATACATTCATACCATCGACTAGCAATATTACTCATTTAAACAACAATTTACCACTAAAATTTTTTTTCCCTATATGTCCTTAGTACATGGAATTAAGAACTGATTTATTTCTTTTCAGAAACTAAATGGCTTCTTTGATCTTATTATTGCTGTATGTAGCAGAAAGCTGGGCAGTATTGGATAATACGAGTAAACTAATGTCAATCAAATGGGATATCTTAGTAAAATTCAAGGTAGGACAAGAAGCTTAGACACTGGACAATCTTTTATCCAGAAATATAGGTAATCCACAATCATGGGTTTTGCAAAAGTCTACCTTTAACCAGCCCCTCCTTCAATAACCCTCAGTGGTAGAATGAGAGATAGAAAATTAATAAAAAAATCAAAGAGCATGGATACTTTTGAAGATAGTATGATGAAGGCAAAGTAAATTGCACAAGCATTTTATCATGGTCAAATCATTTCTCAGAAGAAATAATTTTGTAAAATATAATGAAAAATTTGAATTGAGCGGAGATCTTTTCTGAAAGAAATTTACGGACATAAGAGACTTTCATTATCTTCTGGCATTAGTGGAAGGCTTCCCCAACTTCGAGTCTAATTTTTATTTTTTAATTTATTTAATCTCCCTTTCAACTTTTAGGTTTATGAAGAGAGGCACTATTTACAGGTAGCCACCCTTATTCTTTGGTCCTTTCATTTCTAATATCTCAAACGTTTTCGGCTAAATAGAGCTGAAAACTTTTGAGTGAAAAATAAATAGGTGTGGTTAAGACATATCTTATTATTTTTTCCTTTTATTTTTCGATAAAAGCTTACCCAAAACGTGATTTGAATCCACTGCTCCAGGATTGAGAGCTCGAATCTCCTGAGTCTAACAATACCATGAAGTTAAAGAAAGACAAAGAGGAAAAATGAGTTTTGGTCAGTAATAGATTCCTCTCAACCTCATGATTCAGTTAGTTCATACTCCAAAAAATATCAGAGTATTCACGATTGCTTTTTTTTAAAGAATATTTGATCAAATATATGGAAGGATTACAGAACGCAATTTCTTTTTCTGTTTCTTCCTTTATTACACCCACCCACCAACCCAAATACACACACACACACACACACACACACTATATATATATATATAAAGAAGCCAGTTGTTTACACTTAAATATTACATTATCAGAGAGCACTTTATTATTAGTAAATATAATCTTACCGATTCCTTGCCAAAGCTTCATAACTATAATTAAAAGATATTTACAACAGAGGACGGCACAACTTTATTATAAATAGTATAGGTTAGTTAAACGTATTCATAAAAAAGTATGAAAAGAAAATAAGGAAATGAAAACTTGTTAAAATATTATGCAAAAAAAAAAAAAATGCCTGAAATAAAAACATGCCTGACTAATTGTTTGTTAGTTTATCAAACCAATTTTATGCATTCACAAATATTTTAGGAGTACTAAAAAGTTACAAAGGCCATTTATTAATATTATAATGATTAAAATATTATACTTATACTGAGAAAAATGCACAATTTCTAGAAAGAGACTTTAAATTTACATTTTATGCTCACAGAATAGTTCTTGTAGTTCTTCTAGTAATTGTTATTGATGGTCATTATAAAAAATAAAGCCTGTTATCTGACTTCAAAGTGAATAATTTTTTGAATTTATAATTTACATTTTCATAACTTATATTTTTACTACCTACAACTTAATGCAACATATGATTTCCTAAATGTTATGTGCTTTTATGAAATTAGTAATCTTAATCGATAGTGTAGAAAATTGTTTACATCAATAATAAATAATTTAGGCTCTGATTTTATTTCTTAGACTTAATAATTATTTTTTTCTTCAAATTGTATTAATCATATTCAGATATGAAAAATGTCTTTAGTGATAAACTGTAATTGTAGAGAAACAAAAATACTAAATTTAACTAAAAATATTTGTTCACTTTAATATTAGTATTTTTCTTATATGCTATTAATATTTTTGATTTGTCATAAATATCACTTTGAATCAAAAATATTAATAAATTAGCAACAATTAATGAAACTTTTTACGAAAAACTTTCCTAAGTAATTCCATTTTTTATATAAATTAAAAATGAAATAGTTATTCCTTTCTCCATATACATTATACTCTGTTTTTTTTGTT
>KZ806921.1:916851-939293 GCA_000696205.2 Oncopeltus fasciatus | reverse complement strand
TTTCCTCCAAAGCGGCCCTGAAATTAAAGGTCTCTAACTCGGCCAAGAGAAAAACCCAAAAATTCAGAGCACTTACCTTCTGGGAATGCGTGGCAGCCGTGAGTGGACGAGGAGTAATGGACTGTATTATAACGGGGAGGTGCATAAGGCGGCACGAATTAATAATACTTTTATAAAGCGAAATGGATACGTTAAACACTTTGTCTACTACTGGAAGCAGAGTGGTTCCTATGGGATCTGGAAGCAGAGTGTCTCCTATGAGAGCTGGAAGCAGAGTGTCTCCTATGAGAGCTGGAAGCAGAGTGAGAGAGAGGTAGGGGGACACTGCATTTAGTAAGTTTAGATAAGGGTCGCGAGTTCAGGCGAGTCAGCCCCTGTGCCGAGATTAGGGCGCTCGGGACTGATAAAGGAGGATTACGGCGCGAACAACTCCTAATTGTTATTAGCTTTCTCTCAAATCGGTAATGGTCCTTAAATTGACCTTCTCGCGGACCGGGACAAGGACCCGATTCTTCGATCATCACAAACGTGTCCTGTCACACACAAAAAAAAAAGGACGTAAAACGTAGCCGAGTTTGACACCGAACTGCATACATACCATTCTCTGGCCGTACTCTGAGAGGCGGAGGGACACAGCCTCGGCCCTGCAGTCGTAGGCGACACTCCTCCAGACGAACTTGATCTCCCTGAGGCTGATGAAGGAGTGGTCGAGGGGCGAGTTGGTCATGTAGGCGAACCAGAACGCCGACCAGGCGACGCCGACCACCGCCATCGTGTAGAAGACCACATCGACGGGGTGGCCTCCGTGGAACATCTCAGAGGGTATCACATTGCCGAGAACCAGGCCCAGTGGCACTCCTGGAATATGTTCCAGCGTCATAATGTCCATTATATACTGGAGAAATCAGTCAGGGATTTATTGTAATTATTGTTGGGTAATTATACTATTGCTGGCGTTTCTGTTTAACTTGCAAGTCATCATCTGGGCCGAAATACAATACACAAGTAGATATATAAATGTGGTTTCCGGCACACTCAAATCAGTTTTTTAAATTTTTTCAAAAATCCACATTTTTTGCGTATTTTTCTATAAATATCTAACAAAATGTTCTAAAAACAGGCAAAATCCATCTAAAAACAAGGAAATGCAGGATTTTTGAAAAAATTTTAAAAACTGATTTGAGTGCGCCAGAAACCACATTTATATACCTACTTACACACCATTACTCTTATAGATTGGAATGAACAGACAGAGATGAGGTGAGTTACTTGTCCAAAAGAGATTTACAGATTAAACTAAACTAGACAGGACATTCTTAGTGAAAGATAGAGGGTTGGCAGGTAAACTGATGATGTGGTGGTCAGTCCATGTGTCAGAAAATTTAGTTTGATGGGTGGGGGAATAGGAAACAATATGGAGATTTAGGATTTAGTGAAGAGAAGCAATATTTAGATATTGCTTATTTAGGGAATAAGGAGAGGAAATTTGAATTGAAATTGCCGGCTAATGTGAGAAATGATATCGTAAAGGGTGATCTCGAAAGAAAGGTCGAAAGGAATATGTGGAGGGTGGGAGTTAACCCCATTGAGAAGGCGTCATCAAAAGATAGCAGCATAAAATTTCTAGAATTCGGCGAAGAGATATTCTATAGGAGGCGAGAGGGAGCATGGAGAAAATAGAAATAAACGGGATTTACAGAAATTATTATTTGGGCAACCCCACCACCAATCCCCAACGGTCATGGATGATGAGGAGGTAATTATGAAAAGAAACGCAGTCAGAAGGAATTGAGGGATTAGGACATGTCTCAGATACTGCGATTGTCTCAAAAATGTATCAAAATGGGAAAGTGAGGCTTGAGCAGTAACATGACAGGCGGTTAGGACCGACATACTTGACAGTAACATTATTTGGCGACATGGTGAAGCAGGATAACAGGAATGGTGTGAAGAGAGGAGACAGTAAAAGTGTGGAATCTGAAGTGAACAGTGGTTTGGAAAATAGCTTGGAGATAGCTTTGAAAATAAAAATAAATATGGGGATCTGTTGATGTAGAATCAATGAAAATAAAAATAAAAATAAAAATCACAATGATAAACTTGAAGATAAATATAGTAACAAAAAAAAAGAAAGAGTAATAAAAATAATGAAATTAGCAAATAAGAATATAATAATAACGTCATGAAGGAAATAAACAACAAATAAAGTGATGAATTTTATTATGAGTAAAAAAGAAATAAAAGTGAAAAAAGCAAAAGAGGATATATTAAGAACAGATATATTAGAAGAGTTAAAAAAGATAAAAGAAAATATATTAAATTCGAACAAATGTAAACCAGGAGAAAGGAGCGATACTTGACCCTAGTATTAGATGTATAGATTAATAAATGGCCTCATCTCTTTGGTAATGAATATATAAAGTGTAATGTTCACATAAATAAAGATTTAGTAATTTTATAGAAATAAGAATAACTTAATAGAAATTTAATAGAATTCAGTATAAAAATGTGTTGAAGAAGACATGTCTCTTCTGTATTATAGAGAATTCTACTATTCTTTATTCTTTTATCGAATTTCCAGCAATTAATAACATTAGAGACAACATGAAAGTTAGGTGTATCTTTTAAAATAAAATAAATTGGTAGAAATATTGAATGTATTCTATATGAAAGGCTAGAATAGGTTTTAGATTTCTTCTCCATGGGTTATAACTAAGAAATTTATTTTCAGATTAAGCAGTATTATTTGTTTCTACTAAAATCTACAAATATAAGTTTTATTTATTATTTTCAAAATGGAGAAAACAAATTCAGTTTTTAAGCTTCTCAACGCAATTTTTTCTATGAATTACTAAAATTGGCTGGTAAGTGATGAACAAAGAAAAATGAACAAAATTTAAAATCAATAATTATTCATTATTTAAAGTGGCACGATAAAACTATTATATTATAGAATATAATGGATCAAAATTATTATTTTTGTCGTTTAGGTATTTAGATGAATTGGGCGACATGTTATTATTCTTCCTTTTAGTTCAGTAGTGGTCTTAGTTCATCGTGGTGATCGCTAACATGGTGTCTGGTCTTTGGCCCTCCAAGTGGTCAACATAAAATATATATTTGATAAAATATTGGTTGTATTATTATTATCTTATTATAATTTTTATAAATTATATTATTTTTGTTCAAAGAGTATTCATTGAATGAAAAATAATCAGTAGTATTAGATGACTTTAGTTGGGGTTCGGTCAAGGTAGATCCAAAATAATACAAATTTTAAAAAAAGTTTTTGTTTTTTTTAAAGATTATCTGCCAACGTTTCGGCTAACATTGTAAGCCATCTTCAGGGCTGTCTATCATGAAGACGAGAGAGGACGTCCTGTCCCTAAGTTCACATTTCCATTTTCATTCAGTCATGGAAATGTGAACTTAGGGACAGGACGTCCTCTCTCGTCTTCATTATAGGCAGCCCTAAAGATGGCTGACACTGCAAGCCGAAACGTTGGCAGATAATCTTTAAAAAAACAAAACTTTTTTTTAAATTTGTATTTTTTTGTATGTACCTTGACCGAGCCCAACTAAAATCATCTATTAATAATATCTATGGTCAAAAAGCTGTCCATTTGAACTAATAATCAATAGTTTTATTTCTGCCACACTCTAAGGCACTCAGCTCTTTTTGAACTATAGTTATTCATTCTGAAGCAGAACTAATGCCATCTCAAAACCATTTTCGATTCCCAGCAGACTCAAAGAGTTCTCTAACGATACGCCCCTGTTATTAACTAATAATAGTTACACAGTAACATTAATGTCATTAAGGAATAACCTGAATGTACTATTGAATTCAGAAAACTCCTTTCTTCTCTTGGAGACCAATAGACTCCAATCTGTGTTAGTGCTGGTATTAAAGGACCCTGAAAAAAAAATTGTAATAGAAAACAATTCTCCATTCGTACATACTATTCACCATTCATACATACTATTCACCATTCACCGAATTTGCCAAAATTTAATAGTTAACAGAAGTAAACCTACAATATACATTTAGGTACTTTACAAAAATAGTTCATGACTTCTTCTCCCTCTGTTCTATTTTATGGATTTTTCAGTCTTAGCAAACTGCATGTGTAGTTATACCCTAAGGTAGCTGCCTTGATCGTCTCCAATCCAAGTCAATACCAAACGCTTTAGGCATAGAGATATATCCTGCTGACTTGTATATCTTCAGGAAGCAAATAAGAAAAGTATTTCCGCTGCTTAGTATTTAATTAAGAGCTTTGAAATTCAACACATATTTATTTATTCATAAAATATATATTCTATAAGTACATGGGGATTACATTACATGTAAAATTCAAGTACAAATATTCATAAAATACGATGCTGAGAAATTTACGTCTTTTATTCAGCTTCCTGTTTTTAAGTACAAAACAAAATGGTGGCCAGTGTAAGTGAAAATAGCGTTAGGTCAATCTAAATGAAGGGGGCGGGGAGCAGTGGGCAGCAATCCTAATCCTTTTTTAGCAAATTCTGAAGGAATTGAAGTTGTTCTTATTATTTTTTTTTTTTTTTTTTGGCATTATTTTCGATCCTACCTAACTCCTATTAAGACACCAAAAATCATAGTCACTGAAAAGTGGAGTGTGTGGGTTTAACTATACGGCCTTAAAGCCTTAATTTTTTTTTTTTTTTTTAAATTAAATTCAATAAATCTTCTTTAAGCGTAATTTAACAGAGCAAGTTCGTTACAGAGCGAAATAGGGCGAATAGGAATTTGGTGATTTCCCAAAATGTGAAGCGTAAGCACTAAAGGTTTTTATCTTTTTCTTAATTTTTTTTTTTTTTTTTAGTAGGATTTATATTTTTAGTAGTTAAAAATTAAAAGAAGAATTATTTAGTGCTAAAAAAAATTTGGAGTTACACAGCGAACATGAACTGAAGTGAAGTGAATAGAATTGGGGCTTACCTTTGTCGTTTTTTTTTTTTTTTTTTTTTTTTTTTTTACCTTTCATGAAGCGTAATTTTTTTTAAATGTATTTTTGCAAGTCAATTTTAGATATAAAATAAAAGACCGTGTTCGTTGTTGATTGAAATCCGAAAATAAAAATGGGATATTACTTACATTAACTGCAGGTACATAATTTTTTTTTGCTACAGCAGGCTTAATATTTAATTTAGTGAAACAACACAGTTTCGTTAAATGATAAAAGATATATTCTATAAATGTGTGGGATTACATTACATGGAAAGTTTAAATATAAATGATTAAATGCTAGGGAATAGAACAAAAAATCTAACTGTCCCAGTTATCAAATTACGCCACTAGGAGAGCCAAAACAATTTTTTTTATTAACTGTAAAAGTTAAGAATTTTATTTCTTCATTTTTGATAGCTCCTGAATGTCTGATTTGTTTTTTAATTTGCTTTATTTGATTTTCATATTTTAAAATTTAAAGGCCCACCCAACCCATGAAGATAAATTCTGATATATTTTCCTTAATACATGCTTTCCTTTTAAAAAAATTAATTTTACACCTATTATGTTCTATATATATATTTGTAATGGTGATTACTTAGCAATTCAGATTTTAAATTGTGATCTTCTTTTCAACTTCCCCTCTCCCTCAACCTTAAGGCCATTAACAAACTCAGTCTTTTGTTTCAAGTTAAAAACTAAAAATATTTGATTTATAGTTGGCAATTGTAAGTAAGAAGCAGGAAAAAAAATTGAAATTATAAAACATACTTCATTGTATTATAATTAGAATTATAAAACAATGAAGTATTTGGTAGTTTGGAAGAAACAAATCTCATAGAAGGTTTTAGTTCAAATTTCAATTTATTTTTTCTTCATGTTCTTGGGGTCAGGAAACGAAACCTCAGCGACTGGCTTATAACCATAACCAATACCCATTGAATCCCTGAGGCCACTTTGAGGCAGTGACCATGAAGTCACTCGAGTGCACTAATAATCATAAACAGTAGCCATTGGGTCACAATGGGGCAGGGACATGAAGTGACTTGGGAAACCTAAATTCCTTTCAATATTTTTCGCCTTACATGTTTTGTAAATGTATCAAGTTGTACATGTGTCTAAAGTTACACTCACCTGAACTAATCCCAATAAGAACCTTGTACTTATTAAGTAAGGCGCACTCAACTTGAGGGCTTGAGGAATCGCTAAAGTGCAGAGCGACGACAAAACAACTGAAACTATAAATAGGAATTTTAAAATAACAAAACAAATTAAATTTAATTTAAAATTAAGAAATTAAAATAATCAAAATTAATACCAAACATAGGGGTATACATTTTTCTGCCTGGTCAATGTTACCGGCCATTTCTCACGTTATATATTGTATTAAAATATTGAAATAAGGAAAAAAAAACATAAAAAATAACTTTTAAAAAAAGGAGTTGAAGACAGCAAGTGTATAAGGTAAAGCAATTAAGGTTGAATCAGCTGCTAATTTACATTAATTGCAATGTAGTAGTTGATAAGAAATCAAAATGTGAGGGGAAAAATTAGCCTTGTGCTAGAAATGTCAATGTAAAATAAATCAATATAAATTAATTAATAAGAATCGATATGAAAAATAATCGATTATTAAATGTAAGAAAAAGGAGAAGAAGGTTATTATGAAGGTTGTAACATTTGAGCTGTTTGTGTAAGTGTTTCTCTAAGTGAAGGTAATGTTTGTGTTTAATATAATAATAATATAAAAATAATAATTATTATTTATTCAAAAAGTGATAAAAAAATTGTGTGATTATTGCAAGAACATAACATTGTGAAGTGGATAGGGAAAAACTTAATAAACTAATCTCTATCTCTTTCTCTTGCGAATTTCTTATTGCTTACAGATTAGTAAGGTGAGTTCATTCCTCTCCGCTAATCTCAATATTTCCTGTACAAAATGGGCTCCTTAACAGAACACAACAAGCATGTTATTATAATATGACTTATGCTTTCAAGGTTATTATTATTTCTAAGGGCTGTTAAATGTGTCACAATATAAAACAAAAAATAAATAATTATGTTAATCTATAGAACCACGAAATATTTTCAACCAAATTTGAAGATAAATAATACATTATTCAAAATGTGGTTATTATATTTTTTAATTTATATTTTTATTTATTACATCCAGTAAAAAAAACTACATTTTGCGAATTGCTCACACTACAGTCAATTGACTGTAACAACAACTTAGGGGAGAGAAGGCCAGTGGTGCAACTCTTACTAAAGGCTTTAAAAAAAGTGACATGAGATATATGTCGGATTTTATTAAATGCACTACTACTAGATAATATAATGCTTATCTATGTTAATTATTTGTTTTTCTATTTAATGCTGAATATTAATTCATAAATATTAAAAATTCTTATTTTTTATTGAAAATAACTATTTTAACTGAACTGATAAATAAAAATTACAAAACCTCTCAAAATTGAATGTCGCACATTTAAAAAACACGTAAAAACCAAAACTTAATGAAATAAAGAAAATTGCGTAAGATGCAAAAACTAATAAGTAATAAATACATAACTAATAACAAAAAATAACTAGTAATAAGTTAACTAAAATGTAATAAATAAATAAGTAGAAATAATTAAATAACTAAGTAGAAATTTGTAAACAAATAATTAACAAATAACTAACGAGTAATATGTAAACAAATAATAAGAAATAACTAACTAGTAATATGTAAACAAATAATTAATAAAAACTAACTAGTATTAAGTAAACTAATAAGAATTTCCAAGTTTTATTATTAAATTTTTATGAAATTATATGACTTTTAAAAGATGGACAATCTTGGTAAAAAATGAATTTTAAATTTGAGATCACTCTTGATAAAAATGTAAAGGCATTTTAAGCGTTTTTTTTTTTTTTTGGTTTTTTTAAAATGTCACAGTGAATAAATGTTATAAAATGAAATTTTACACCTTTATAGGTTTATCTAAAAAATAATTAGCAACTCATTAAGTAAGTAAGATATTATTTTAATTTTATTAANTATAAGTTTTTAGTTCAAGCGTAGAGTTTTTTGACCGTAGATATTATTATTAGATGTTAGGGTTCGGTCAAGGTAGATCCAAAAATATATATTAAATATACTGGAGTTGATTTATGTATTTTAAAACTTAGAGTCTTTCTAACCGTCTAAGTTATATTCTTATATATTGTCTTTAATATTCAGTTATCGTAAAAATGTTATAAGTTATGTTAGTAACTGAAATATAAATAAATACAATTTATACAACAATGAATATATTAGAATTTAAAGTTTTTTTTATATGGCTTCCAAGCCCCCTCCTCTATCTACCTCACCTAGACCGATTTCAGCCTTTTAAACTCATTCAAAGCTTTGCAAAAAGAAGCATAAATACGGGCTTCAGTTGATTTGTTCTAAAATCTATTTAAATCTCTATCTAAATTGCGTAGGGACAAATCTTTCTACACTATCTTTAGAACACTTCTATTATCCAATTCGAGCAACGCAACCAACCATGTCTGATTTCTTTATCATCATGAAATACATTAAGAATAAATATACCTTCGTCATTCTCGACAAACATACTCCCCTCAAAACTTCACTAACACGTTGTCCTCTTACTCGTTGAGTGACCTCTGTAACTAATCCCTCGACATCTCTTCGAAACCACGCCAAATTCCATAGAGTTCGTTCTTAGTACGGCAACAGGATCATATCCTCTTCTTCTGATGACCGCTCCCTCTGGTCCACTCTCCATAGCTCATCCTCCCGCTAGAAATCTCTCATTTCTCCTCCCATGTCCTTGGTCAGGAGACCACTTGAATCGTCAATTTGCCGCAGTCCCTTCGCGTTCTCCATCTTTCGGCCCTTCTTCAAACTCAAATTCCAAATTCAAAAACTTTTTTTTTTCCTGATATTTCATCCATGATCTCTTCAGAGTCCCCGTACCAATTCATTGGAGAAAAAATTTGTTTTATACATTTTTTGATTTCGTAATACGAATAATAAAGTAGATGATAATATTTTACACTTTGGTCTTCCTCTAAGCCCCCCCCCCCCATCCTTTTCGATCGATAACTTCTATTAACTAAGAACTGCAATTAACAAAAAATAATAAAACGGTTTGTAAAAATTAGCTCAAATAATTTATATTTTTATTTATTACATCCAGTAAAAAAAACTACATTTTGCGAATTGCTCACACTACAGTCAATTGACTGTAACAACAACTTAGGGGAGAGAAGGCCAGTGGTGCAACTCTTACTAAAGGCTTTAAAAAAAGTGACATGAGATATATGTCGGATTTTATTAAATGCACTACTACTAGATAATATAATGCTTATCTATGTTAATTATTTGTTTTTCTNTATATATAAAATGAAATACTCACTGCTGCGATATGTAGCAATCAAGAACAGGTGGGATAACGAGTGCAGTGCACACACAAATAGAAAATATCACAAGGAGCAAAATTTTCTGAGATCTCTCGCCCTTCGTTAATGAGTGATCACTTCTTACTGACGAAGGGCGAGAAATCCACGAAAATTTTGCTCTTTGTGATATTTTCTATTTGTTTGTGCACTGAACTCTCTATCCGACCTGTGCTTGTTTACTATATTTATATAAAAGAACTAACCATATCCAGTTTGATTAGTCACTCATTTTTCTCTTTTCCTCTCAGAATGGCCCAAGAATTTGAGTAGTCCTAATCCAATACAAGACTCAATCAAATTTCCAAATCTCGTCGTAAAGCTATTAAAGTTAATGATTTACAATTACTCTCACCAAGAAAGTAGTAATGAATCTTATTTACGGCCATCTAATCTAGAACCATCCTGATGTCTGAATATAGATTGTTAACAATAAGCGTCTAATCCAGTCAATTTGGGCTAATTCTATTGGAATTTAAAGGAGTACCTACCGCCAACGACTCGTTTTGGCCCATACATGAGAGCCAGTAGACCTCCGGGTATTTGTGTAAGCAGATAACCACAGTAGAAAGCTGCCAAAATATGACATTGCTCTTGCACTGACCAATCGAAGATGATCTGAAGAAGGATAATTTCTCTTGTTTTAGCAACATTAGGGATAAAGTTCTCTTAAGACTTTACCTCACTGTTGTAAGAGGACTTACCTCGCGCTTGTCAATGGTACTCCGAGAGTATCCATGGCAATGGTCTAGAGGGTCCCAAACACCATAGTCCAGCCTCTTGGCTCCTAGGGCGACCACGAGGTAGATACAGGTCCTTTGCAGATACACGATGGCGAAACACAGGCAAGATAAGGCGGCGACCAGCCACCGGTGACGGATCTGGAGGCAGCCTTCAACAAGAACATTCCAATGGGTCAGGAAAGAAAGAGATTCCCATAAAAATACTCATAATTCTTTTATAAATAAGGATCAGGCCGCAGAATAGTTTCTGGCGGATTTCTTGTAGAATGATGCAATTCACATTGGTACCATGACTGGACTTTTTAAAAATTTCTAAGGGTCTGAAGAGAGGATTATCATGAATTCGGTCTTGGTAGTTGATGAATTACAACTAATTTGTAACCATAAAAACTTTTATTTCAGTCAACGTTTCGGACAGAATTTCAGGCCTTCATCAGGGAGATGGGAAGAGAGAGACTCTTTCAAAAGTTTCTACATTATGACTATAAACACTCATGCACTCATCAACTAAAAAATTTGGTTTTTAATTCATCAACTACCAAGATCGAATTCCTGATAATTTTCTCTTCATATTTCTAAGGATCTTTATCGAACTTATATTGAAGAAACTAAAAATATGTTTAAATGGTGAGTTTTCAGACCGTAGATATTATTATTAGATGATTTTAGTTGGGGTTCGGTCAAGGTAGATCCAAAAAAAATACAAATTAAAAAAAAAAAGTGTATTTTTTTTAAAGATTATCTGCCAACGGAATACAATCCGAGACCATACTACACTATCCCGGTCAACATAACTTGAGTCCCTTACCCTATGTTGTACATCCGGCTATTTCCTTTACTAAAGTACAACTAAATTAACGGTCTGGCTATGGGAAATAATCTTGCTCCCGACATTTCAAACATCACTCTTAACGACCTCCTAGACTCCATCCTTCCATCGAAGGATAAAAAGTAACGACATTTTCTTCCTTAAAAAATACGTTAACGACCTGTTCCTCATTCTCAATCCAGATAAAACCCCCAGATCCTTACTGCATTTAACTCATACCACCTTCGTCTAAAATTTACCATTGAAATGGAATCTGATTATCAACTCCCCTTCCTTGACACCCTTATTATCTGTAACACGAATGGCTCTTTCCCCTGGTACCAAGCACACGTACTCAGGTCATCTCCTCCACTTCAACTCATCTCACCTTCATCATCATAAAATTAATGTGGCCAAAAACCTCATCTACAGATCACTCACACTCTCTTACAAGATATTCCACAGCGAAAATATTAAACGTGTTACTGACATCCTCCTGTTTTCCTACTCATGCCATTAAGAAACTTGTGAAGGAATTATTTATTTCCACTTCTCCAACTATCCCCCTCCCCCAAAACAACGACCTCGTTTCCCGTTCTCTTCCTTATATTCCAAAACTTTCTGAAAATATTAAGAAATCTCTCAGAAAAACTTTCCCAAACCTCAAGCTTTCTTTTTCCACCAACAACATACTAAAATCTTAGAGATAGACCGTCTCACCTGGGAAGCAGCTCAACGGGACTTCCTCAATCACACTGACTCGCAAAGAACATCCAGTTCACCATGGAACTTGAAGAAGAAGGAAGACTACCGTTCCTGGACGTACTCGTAACAAAAAAGGATCACCTCTTGAGTCATTCAATCTACAGGAAACCCACGCATACAGACAGATACCTACATGCCACTTCGCACCACCAGAAGGAAGGAGTCATTAACACTCTACTCAACAGAGCGGAGATACTCTCAGAACCAACCCAACTACCGAAAGAAAGAAGAAACTTGAAGACCGCCTTCATGAAGAATGGCTACGACCGCAACACTATAGACAAGATCCAGAGAAAGAGAAATATGCAGCGCAACAAGGAAGAACGAGAAACCGAAGAATTCCAAGGACAAGTGACCATCCCCTACGTCAAAGGGACAACAGAGAAGATCGCCCAAATACTAAAAAATCACAAAATAAGAACAACATTCAACACGGACAGAAAAATAACAGACATCCTTCCGAAACCTAAGGATAAACTTGGACTTCGGACTCCAGGAATTTACAAGATTCCCTGCTCCTGCGGAACTTCTTACATCGGTGAAACCGGAAGGACGATAGACACACGTCTCAAAGAACACATCGCAGACATCAAACACGGACGCACAGAAAGGTCAGCTCTAGCAGAACACTTCGCAAACACCTGCCACCACATCAAATTCGAAGACGCCTCAATACTGGCCCGGGAAAGCAACTACTATCGACGAACCATCAGAGAAGCCATCGAAATAACCAAGAATCCGAAAAATATCAACAGAGAAGACGGATACAGATTGAGCAAAAACTGGAAACCAGCGCTAATTGACAAGAGGATCCAACCAATCAGTGACCAGCTACCTGACTACTCCAGAGACCAGCCACCAGAACACAGTATCAACCAATGGGAAGGCAGACTTCGCCCAAGGACAAGACCGCGCCGGGATTATACACCACCTGGTGTATAAAACATGGTAAATATATACCATATGGATTTTTAAAAATCTCTCTTTACAACTCTCATTCTCTTTTCAGCCCCGAAGAAGCCATCACATGATGTGCGAAAGCTCGGCAACACAACTCTCATTCTCTTTTCAGCCCCGAAGAAGCCATCACATGATGTGCGAAAGCTCGGCAAATAACAACAATTTGACTCGGTCCAACCCGGAAGATGAAATGGTAAATACTAAAATCTGTTTACACCATCCTCAAAGACCCCATCCCCCTTCCTAACAGAACTAATGTCGTCTACAGAGACCGAAATTTATGACATTTATAAATTAAGTTTGAGTTACAAAAAGGTAGATCATAATATATGGAAATTCCTATTCATCCGTTGTCGCTCATCTACGAACGTATTCTTTCAATTCTCTTTTGAAAACGATATTAAAATTTAATTTAGGGAAACAAGGCCGTAATTAGTTCTTTGTAGTTCAAAATATATGTCTCATTTCGTTTGTTCAATTTCGCTGTTTAACTACAAAGGACTTTCAGCTCATTGTAGAGATGAGTATGTTATATAATAATGCACATTAACTATGTTTAAAAATATGCTGATTTGAAGGACCGAATTATTTGGATATTTGAACCAAACTAAACATTCGCCTTATCTAAAAAATAAAAATAAAATTATGTGATCCTTATCTAGGCATCTTTGTTGATTTTCATTAAGGAATAAAAACACATACAGGACAAAAGTTAGCCACGCCCACCCTTCTATGATTTCTTCATTTGTTAATGTACTTAAATATGGCCATAATAACATTTCTAACCTCCTACTACGAATTGAAGGATGACATTTCGAGACCTTATTTCAGAATTAATTGTAATGACATAAATAGTTTTTTTTTTATAAATATTAATTTGGTTGTGGTTTTATAATCCCACGTAAATTTTTAACAATTAATGGGAGGGAATAGAATAATAAATTCCATCTGTCCCAGCCAGTACTCGAACCTGGATATCCTGCTTTCCAGGCCAGTATGTTTCTATTACACCACCAGGACGAGCCAGATAACGTATTAAATTCCCAACACACTAGCGAGAGCCTAACCCACGAGAAAGACGAATTCATCATCTTATGCTCAAAGGAGCTGACATTGTCTAGCTATTTATCGACTCTCATTATTTACTTTTCATAAGATGATGTATTCGTCTTTCTCGTGGGTTAGGCTCTCGCTAGTGTGTTGGGAATTTAATAAGTTATCTAGCTCGTCCCGGTGGTGTAATGGAAACATACCAGCCCAGAAAGCAGGAGATCCAGGTTCCAGTCCTGGCTGGAAAAAAAATATTTTTTATTCTATTTCCTCGCATTAATTGTTTAATGATTTTTTTAATTATTTATTTTTACATTTCCATCATTTTAGAAAAGACAAATATATGTATAGAAGGTGATCTAAGCTTTCTTAATGATAATAAATTACTATTACGAGATAAAAGTATATAATTTGTTATACGAATTTATAATGAAGGAGACTACAATTTATCAATGATCTACCCCTCCTATAGGGCACAAAATTTATATAAAAACAATTATATATGAAAATTAAATAATATTCACTTGTTTGAATCACTTTAAAACAACCATATGTTATAACAAATGATGATTTCTTTTAGGAATTTATATTGACTTTATTTTAAAAAATAAGATACCATAGAGCTAAGCCCGACGCAAAAGTAACTTTCCTAATTTGAGCTCTTTTAAGTACTATTATTATAATATTACGAGTATATCAAAATGTGGGAAAAACAAATCCTGACCCACTTCGTAATTAATATTTCGCTGGAGAAAGTGTAGATTGCATGGGATGTGGAGATTACCTTATCTACGTATGTATTTACATTTAATAAAATGTATTTTATTTGGTAGCAATTCTTTCTGGAATGTATCTGTGAAAAACACTATTTACCTTGCCTAGGGACACAACTCAATCTCTAAGAAGGGGGAGGGGGAATGAATGTGGCCAAATTCAATTTTAGTTACATAAAACAGAGTTTAACACACTCTCGTCGAGTTCAATTATCTTTGAAATTTTCTTTTATAGGCAGCCTTGTACAGAACATGTATGCAACTTTTAATAGTTTCTTGTATATATTTTTTTTTGTTATAACAAGAAATAACTACTATCTAAAAGTAAAGCATAAATCTGAACAATGTAAAAATATATGTCACATCATATTTGCAGAAATCAATTTGTGATAAGCCCTCCATGTGTGGTTGTGGTAAGCCTCAATGTTAATTAAACTAAATTATTAAATCTATAAACAAACCTTACATGAGTTAAAAGCATCAAAGCAACTGGTCTGCATTCACATTAAAGTTCTTCTTACAAACTTCTAGTCATTTGAAAATGGTAAAATAAATAATGAATGCTACTCGTACAGTGAGCTAAACTTAATTCTTTGTATTATTAATTATTAAAGTATTCCGCTAAAACTTAAAAACCACAATACTCATTCGTAGTTGGGGCATAGTTTTCATATGCTTCATTTTCTTAACCCTGAAAAATTTAATCGATTTTTCTGATCACTGGATAAATCGATGTGAAATTATCAAAAAATTGGATTGCCATCTACTCAACTTTACCTCGTCATTTATCATTAATTTATTATATAAAACAGAAGCTTTGAAGTTAAACCTATTTAAATATTAAGTTTTAACCTTATTTTAGTTTACCTATGCTAAGATAAGGTTAAAATACCACTTTTCTTTTTGCCATGATATCTGAGATCAATGCTGCACAAAAACTAGATAAATGTGCAACCTATTTGGTGATTTATAAATTTCTTAGGGCTTTAAGGTCTTCTTGGCTCAAAATTATAACTCTTTTTGTAACAGAATTAGTACGCTACTTTTGTTTTTTAACTACGATTATGCCTCTACCATGACAAATTACTTGGCATTATTTAAGCTTCTGTTAGAAGATAATATTTTGATCCTTTGAAACATCTAGTTTTCTGTAAATTTTTGATCCTATAAAAATCTTATTAGTAAATGAGAATTCGTAACTTTAGCGGTTGTATATTGATTTTTATATATGTTGTATATTGTTATACATGTTGTATATTTATTTGTATATATTATATGTTGTATATTTTCTTGTTATATGCATGTAGATCTTACCTACTTTATATTTAGCTACAGAAAAGTCGATGTCTAGGTTGTGATGAATATTTAAATCAATATTAGGGGTCTCATGCGAGAAACTGCAAAATTAAATTTTTGTTTTATATGAGTAAAAGTATTTATTCAGAAAATTATGTTTTTGATGTGATTCACAGTCTAGGTATTTGTGATGTGATTCATAGTGTAGGTATTTGTGAGTGTTTTGATTCCACATATATTGATTCATTATTGCTTATTTTGATATTTTGAGCTCAGGATTCTTAATCTTTTTAACTCTCTAAGGATTTAAGAGGAGAGCTCTATCTATGGTAATGCGATATTCTTGTTTAGAACAAGCAGTAGGAACAAAAATTCTCTGCAGAATGCCTTTGTCGGCTCCACACTTAAATTTGCTAGCTAACAGCCTTTAATTCCATTCTGATATTTTTGGGGTAATATGTTTGATCCTTCCATCTTAAAGATGAGTCTAAACATCATCATGGTTTCATGATATTATATGGAAGTAGCTGTGAATTACTGCCTGGAAAAGTGAAAAGCGACCGTTTCGGAGAATTGTATTCCTTCCTCAGGTGGTTTTATTGGAAGCCAACTGTATCTTGTTTTCTTCGCCCAATCCCATTTTGTGTATTCCCTAAGTAAATTATTATGTCACTTACTTAAGTGGAAGAGTAGAGTGTACTTCTTTCAGGTGAATTTTAAGTTATATATTTCTTCTTTTTTTTTTTAATTGTATGTGTTGCGGTATTTAATCCCATATTAATTTTATAAATGCAAGGGAATATTGTATGTTAGTTATGTAGTTCAAATAGAGAGTTTGTTGACCGCAGAGATCATTAGTAGATGTTATTTTGTTAGGGTTCGGTCAAGGTTGGTTCAAAAAAATACAATTTAAAAAAAGCACTTTTTTTTAAATAATATTTTTTTGAATCCTCTATTTTTCTATTTTCTTGTAAATATAAAGAAGAAAAACACTCCCCTATTATTACCAGGAGTATCCTTTCATTCAGATACTTTGAATACGAATGCATAACGGTAACCAGCATCTTTAGCCACATTTGTACAGTTGCTGAAAAATCTAGTGCCTCTGTACTTCACAAAAAAATCACTGCTTTTACATATTTTGTTCAAGAAAAGTAACTTTAATGCAGTTTTCTATAGCAGTAAGCTGATCTAGAACTAGCTAGCCTTCCTTAAATTCTGCTTCATTCGGGCATATAACACTATTTCAACAATTACGGTTGATTCTTGAAGCTTTCCCAAGCTAAATAATAAGGAGAAAGGCCTAAAGCCTCCCTATAATTTTAATATTTATTATGAAAATTCATACAGAAGCTCCACTAATGTGTCGGATACATTCCGTTTCTTCAGATTTGATAAACTGTTAGCAAATTGATGAGACAACTGGCGAGATTATGTCTATAAGATTTTATTTATTCCATTGGATATATTTTGGTTTTCTGCGTTCATCTTTCTTGCTGGCTCTTCAAAAGAGAAATCGCTGCTGTAAGGGCGAAAGTCGCTGTTGGTTTGCGTAAACGGAATCTCTTCTTCCCTTGTTATTGCGTCAAGAAATCGGCAGGAGGTATCTGAACGGAAAGTGATTCTCTCTCGGACTTCAATTCTCTCTCTCTCTCTCACTCAATTTCTCTCGAAATTTTTTTTTTGTTGTTTTTTTTTGTTTAGCTAATCTCTCTCTCTCTCTCTCTTTCTCTCTCTCTCTCTCTCTCTTTCTCTCTCTCTCTCTCTCTCTCTCTCTCTCTCCCCCTCTCTCTCTCTATCTCTCTCCCCCCTCCCTCCCTCTCTCTCCCTCTCTCTTTCTCTCTCTCTCTCTCTCGCCCTCTCCCTCTCACTCTACCCTCTCCCTCTCCCCCCCTCTCTCTCACCCTCTTTCTCTCTATCTCCCCCCCACAAGCTCTCTCTCTCTCTCTCTCTCTCTCTCTCTCCCTCTCCCTCCGTTTCTTTTGATTTTGCTAGAACTTAAGTAGGTACCTCACAGGGATAGACTCAACAATATACATTCTAAATTTCATTTTTAACAGTTAAATTACTCATCAGTTCATTTGATTACAGTAAGTCAGCTAAAGATCAAATACAATTGCATGCTATTAGCATTTATATTTGATTTGACTCTCTGTCTCTACAACAAAAACTAAACACCTTCGAATAAGGAACAAAAAAAATTAGGAAGCAAAAAATATAAATCTAAATTCGTTTGTCAAGATGAGTTTTAAGCAATTTTAACCCTGAATTTATCCTCATTACTTTTGAGAAAATAATAAATTACGAAATTAGGCATATGGTCTAAAGTTAAATCTAAATCTCAAATTCCATCGAAATGAGTCCGGCCGTTTCCGACAGATATCCTTCATCAACAATTTTTACAATTATGCAAAAGCAAACAGAAAATGAGGGTGTAAAATTAAATGTCAGAATCTTAAAATATCTATGAAAAGGAGTGGGTTACACGTTTCGCTTACGGTATTTTCCTCTATGACAAAATCATACTAACACTAAATTGTAATTTTTTATAGTTTTCCTTGTAATATTAGTAATAATTCCTCTCCAAATATTATACTATAATAGCTAATTTTTAAAAACAAAACGTTCTTAGGAGTTCGAGTTGCAAGTATTAGGGATTCAAAAGTTGAATATTTCGTTTGACCCTTGTTAAATAACTGTAACTGTTTGGTATTCAATTAATTGTATATTACAAAATAAAAGTACAAGTTCAATCCTTCAAAGATCCTTTTATTTTAAATATTAATCGGATATACATAAGTTGTCATTGTCTGATAGAAAAATTGACACGGTAGCCTTAAAACTAGTGAACTCATTTTTTGGATGTCAAAATAATAATAAAAAAACGCTGTTTGAATACCATGGGTTCTTTTTTTTAATGGAAAAACTGAGGCAAAATTCGACTTATTGGAGCAGTTCAAACAGTATTAGAAACGTTGATATTTTATACTTATATACTTTATTTCCCGCGACCATTCATGAAAAGCTTAATTTTGACAAATTAATCAGCCAATGTTTAAATGATCTACTTAGAAACGCTCTACACCATTTATCTGACCCTATAAGTCACGATCTAAAGGACCCATATTTATACCATTTTATGACTAAAATGTGAAAATGTATATAATCAGGCTGTTTGCTCTCTGTTGTCCAAGAACTTGAACGGACTAGCTTCTTTATAAACATCTTCTCCAGCTAAGGAACTTCATCACAAAGAACATTCATAAAAAATAATTATAAGAGAAACATATAGATTTAATCATATATTTATTATAAAAAGTTCATTACTTTACAATTTAAACTGATTAATAGGATGTTTGAAAAATTTAAAACGATTTAGTAAAATTTACTAACTACAGAACAACAACTTACTATTTAAAAATATGTGAACATAAAAACAGATTCATCCTGGATATTATTCACATCCATACATTCAACCATTTGACTGTTCTTTTTTAAAATTGACATAAGCACACACATGTAACCAAAATTTTAAACAATTAATGCGAGGGAGTAAAATAAAAAATCTATCTATCCCAGCCAGGATCGAACCTTAGATTATTTCAATTTACTTTGTTTAATCTTTAAAATAAATTAGCATTAGAAATACTCATTAAAATTGAATACAACAAATAATTCAATAAAGTTTTTTCATCACACACATCACAAATGTATCCATTAGCTGTAAGTAGCTCTAAAATACAAAAAAAAAAAAAAAAAAAAAAAAAAAAAAAAAAAAAAAAAAAAAAAAAAAAAAAAAAAAAAAAAAAAAANATACACGAACAGTAGGGATGAGCTTAGGAGCTTAGTTATACACGAACAGTAGGGATGAGCTTAGGAGCTTAGTTATACACGAACAGTAGGGATGAGCTTAGGAGCTTAGTTATACACGAACAGTAGGGATGAGCTTAGGAGCTTAGTTATACACGAACAGTAGGGATGAGCTTAGGAGCTTAGTTATACACGAACAGTAGGGATGAGCTTAGGAGCTTAGTTATACACGAACAGTAGGGATGAGCTTAGGAGCTTAGTTATACACGAACAGTAGGGATGAGCTTAGGAGCTTAGTTATACACGAACAGTAGGGATGAGCTTAGGAGCTTAGTTATACACGAACAGTAGGGATGAGCTTAGGAGCTTAGTTATACACGAACAGTAGGGATGAGCTTAGGAGCTTAGTTATACACGAACAGTAGGGATGAGCTTAGGAGCTTAGTTATACACGAACAGTAGGGATGAGCTTAGGAGCTTAGTTATACACGAACAGTAGGGATGAGCTTAGGAGCTTAGTTATACACGAACAGTAGGGATGAGCTTAGGAGCTTAGTTATACACGAACCGTACATTGCCCTCCGTTGTTCTTAATAAAATGAATAACGGGTAGCAGGGCGGCCTTTGATACCCATTTATGTATCAGTCAATAAATTCATATTAAATGAGTTTAATAAACTTTACTTACAAACTACAATTGAAATCATAAAATAATAACTAGCAAAATACATTAGAAGGAAACTGTTCCATAGGAAGAAAATTATTATAGCTATAAATACAAAAATTATTTTTAATAAGTAATTATCTCTAAATCACCTTGAGAAATAGAAGTCTTAAAATATATAGTAGAAAAATATAAAAAGAATAATTTTGACTCCAAGTATATTCATTACAAAATATAAACATGATGGAAATAATAATAAAATAATTAAATGATCTCATTTATATTTACACTATGCATTATTACATCATATTGTTTTTGTCATTAGGAAAGAAATTTATAATAAAAAAAATGACAAAAATAATTTTTAAATAAGTAAATTTTACCTGTCATTTATATTTCAAATAAATAAAAATTAAGTATAATACCTTTTTAACATAATATTATTTGCTCTAATCAATGCCAAAAATAATTGAATGGCTCCTTAGTTCATAAACTAAGAAATAAATATAAAAGTTGTATGCAGCCATATGAAAAGATAAAATACCAATGTTAATCCAATAATTAAAATTAAAATATTTTTTATAAACACAATTTGGAATAAAATATAAAATTGATATCCAAATCCTGATGACAATTGTGGTAAAGAAATCCCACATTTCAGATGTGGGATGACCCGGGTTCGATTCCCGGTTGAGTCAAAAAAAAGTTTCTGGCTCCCTGTACGATTCAAATTTATAAAATTAGTGTTTTCCTGATATGTGCTATTATGTTATTTTATTAGCTTGAAATATTTTTTTATAATTAAAGTAAAGTTTGATAAGTATCGGTTACATTATTTTTTTTTTTTTTAAATGGGATTGCTTGACGACAGCAAACTGCCTTTAAATTTATTCTTGATAGTTCTCTACATTACTTACAAACTATGAAGGTTAGTATTTTTGGGGCTCAGGAGATTAGTCCAATTTGAAACCTTTTCTGAAAATTGAAGATATTTATAATTGTTTTTTAATTTCTTGCTCGGGGGCCGACAGTTGCTGTCCCTGTTTGATAAGGGACAATCTCAATAGGCGAACAGCAACGTGTCGATAGAGAAACTAGGCTATATTCTTAAGATGCCAGATATTAAATAACGTAACTAAGATAGATGAGCGCCTACCCCCCACTCTCCTCTTCCGAACATTTCTTCTGAGCCTATCTTAGTGGTATCATACTCATATCATATCATACTCATATGAGTATCATACTCATTGCTCACTTCGACTAGTAAGATCAAATGAGTCACATTTACACCTATTTATATTAATCTTCAATGAAACATGGGAAATCAGTTTATATCTGTTGCGTGGTAGACTCCTTTTCAATTCATGGAACAGCCAATCACATCAGCTGATATTACAAAAAAAGATACAAATCTCTACCAATATTTCTTACCGAGTGCTCGGTTGCCCAGTAAATTGGTGAACTTCATTTTCATATTATCTGCGTTGACAAGTTGGTATACGAGACTTTCCATAAAGTAGTAAGACTTCCCTCTAACTACTTTTTGCTGCAGTTTTAGTGAGAAATTCGCCTTGCTTCCAACTGAAAATAAGCCATTTTCTTTTAAAGAGTTTTAACTGGTAAATTACATTTTACATATAAATATTATTAAAATTTATATTTTTAAAATTGTAATTCTACTTAAAGGTTGTATAATTCAATAATTTATTACATAAAGTGTTTATAAATAACAGTTAAAATTTTAAATAGATAGCAGGAGATCCAGGTTCGAGTCCTGGCTGAGACAGATAGATTTTTTATTCTATTCCCTCGCATTAGTTGTTTAAAATTTACGTGGGATAATAAACCATAATAAATTAATATTTACAAAATACAGAAAATTCCCCTATTTAACCTAAGATGATTTTAGTTGGGGTTCGGTCAAGGTAGATCCAAAAAACACAAATTTAAAAAATGTATTTTTTAATAGAGGATTATCTGCCAACATTTCGGCTTACATTGTAAGCCATCTTCAGGGCTGTAGAAATACAATGTCATTAGAATACAATAATAATTGAAATTACAATAATATGATGTGATATCAAGAGTATGAATGTAGAAAGCTATGTAAGAAAATTTAAAGTTTATGAAAAACAATTTG
>KZ806921.1:878413-899893 GCA_000696205.2 Oncopeltus fasciatus | reverse complement strand
AGCGTGGTCGCAACATTTGAGATAGATTATCCTCTTAGTCTGGAGGGACTTTCCTTCTTAGTGAATTCAAAATGGAATTTGTGTTAGTCTACATTCTAGAGAAAATGTGTAACACTCAACAAATAGTGTAATTGTAGATTACATAATATATATATTTACTTACTTTATTAAAAATGAGAAAGTAATTAAATATACGTTATATAATAATAATAAAATATCATCAATAGGCCTTCTGAAATCGTCTCATGATCATGTCAACAAAGAGAACCTAATTTCACTTAATTTTTAATGTTATGTAATTTTTTAATATTTGCCCTATTAGTTTTTGTGTGGGAACAAAACCTCTGGATGAGAAGAAACTCTATTTGATGAGAAGCCTATTATAATAGCTATAATGTATTGTATTTCGTTATAATTAAGTATGGCCGGCATCTTTTCTATCTACTGCTAATCTCATCTGATCCAGGACCACCAATATAGTATCCAGTAACAGTATCCTCTTCAAGACCGGTTCTGCCGCCTTCTTAGCAACCACAAAATCCTCTTCTTCTTTTATTTTTCTTTTCTCTCCAAAATATTTACATGCCTAAACACTTTTTTCCCTTCCTTATTATTCTAAATATTTTGCGATCCCAGGGCCGATCAACAGGGCCGTGACTAAAATTTGCCTGTAGTTGGAAATATTTATAAATTGAAAACACTGTAAACCACCACTTATTTTCTTATATTTAAAAAAAAAAAAAAACTATTTAGGAATGAAAATGGTGAGTTGGGTCCTCTTATTTTGTAACTAAAAAGCCATAATCCTTATTTAGGTTTCTATGTACAACAGTTAAAAAATTCTTTATTTTTTTTCTTTTTTTGAAGAAATTTATTGAGGGGTCAGGAAGTTATGAAGAATATCAAAATTTATAATCGTTATATCTTTGTTACCATTAGTGTTTTGAAAATTTTTGTGGAAAATAATATTTTAAAGTGAAATTCTCTAATGTTCCATAACATTTCCACGATAAATGCTAATTAGGGAATATATTAATGTCACTGTGATGATTGAGCCCATCCCCCTGTACGCTTCCAGGCCACCCTAGAGCTAGCCGTAGTGTTCTTGCCCTCTCCTAAATAGAGAATCAAATTAGTTAACAACTCTTACTTATCCATCTTTAATTCAAAGAAGTTCATCTACTTATTTTATGTAGTTCCAGTGAGTTGGATTTTCAAAATGGAGATTGGCGTTGTTAGAAATAGTTTTGAGAAGAGCCATCAGTTGCACTTGGGAAAAATAAATGCAATAAACGGCAGGAAATTGTATGTAGGTAAGATTTACAGCAGATTATCGTCTAAGGGAAAACAATAGACAATAGAAAGAAATGACAAAACAATATCGAAGAGAATTTCCATTGAACAAAACTCGAAGTAATCGTAAAATCAGTAAAATGATTGGGAGCATAGAAGGCACTTGTTAGATGGCTGAGGAATATGTAACAGTACCGGAAGTCAAAAGACAATCTGGATAACAAAAGATGGAGGAATATATCCAAGACAAAATTTCAGCAAGATCCGCTCTGATTTCAGGCTTTTCAGTAGATGAACTCCTGTCCACTTTACGAGCAGGATATGTTGACGATGCGGAAATTATGCCGGCATTTGGAAAAATTATTATAAATAATTAATCAATAATACTAAATTATTGAAACGATGGTGATTGGATGAATTGGTTAGTGTAAGGATAAAAAAAATAAATATAAATCTTCAAAAAATACCTCTAATTTTATAGAAAAATAAAGTTCGATTGTCTTGATAATCAGTCCGTGTGCAGCTTCTCTAAGAGTGTAAGATATCTGCAGATGTAGTACAATGATGTTTTATAAAAGGGCCTTGACTTGTATTCGAAAGGATATATGGGATTAAATGAGGATAACCTCTCCATAGATACATAACATTAACATAAATAAAAATAATATATCCAGCTAAGAGTATTTGTCAGAATTCGCCCTGGGGGAAGTTACTGGATTGTCAAAAGACCGAAAACTATACTCTCATCTGATTGTGGTATTGAACTCTTTTGTGAGTGGCTTTGAGGGCAATCTCTGGAGGTTTGACTAAACTCTCTCCAGTCAGAATTAGAGTTCAACAGAGGCTTCCGAAGAATATTTTGTCGTGATATGTCTACCAAGGGTGAAGTAAGCAGAGGATACTATGCCGGGGGATTCATTCAGTTGGGAGTTTCTATAGTTTTTTGTTGTTACACCAAGATAGAAGATTAACCAAGATTAAAAAATAAAGAACTCATTCTTACTTTAGTATAGGAGCAGCGAAAACTAAGTATATTTTTCATTTTTTTTGAAATTCAAATAAATAAGTGTAAATTAATTCTTTGTATCTTATAAATCAGAAGAAACAATGAGCGTAAAAGGAAAAACCACTAAAAGATCAGCTCTTCCTTAATAAGCTTATATGTGTGTGTATATATATATATATATATATATATATATATATATATATATATATACATCACTTCTCACTGACAAAGACCGAGAGATCCTGAAAATTCTGCTTCTTGTGATATTTTCTTTTTGTGTGTGCACTGCACTCTCTATCCGTCCTGTTCTTGCTACCAATGAATATAGAACTATCATACCTTTTGTAATCCGTCTTCATTGGTTTCTGCAAACCATCTTCTGTTGGCGAGCGCTTTCGGACATTGTCCATCCTCGGGGCCGAATACATGTGTTCATTGTCACTGTCTGTATTCAACTTAAGTATTAAGGTAGAGATCTATTTTAAACTTCAATCTAATAAAACCTTAAAAATGATTTAGAAAATAAAATGTAATATAATACTAAATTTTCCAACAATTTTTGGTGCAAGGGAACAGAATAAAAATCTAACTGTTCCTGCCAGGACAGTTAGACTCTCAACGCTAGTGCGGGGAATTTAATAACTTATCAGACTTGTCTCGGTAGCATAATTGGTAAATGCACCGGCCCGGATAGTAGGAGATCCAGATTCGTGTACTGGCTGGGACAGTTAGATTTTTTTATTCTGTCCCCTTGCACTAAAAATTGTTGGAAAATTTACATGGGATTAAATACCATAAAAAAATAATATTTATAAAATTTAAATTTTCCAACATTATCACATTTTGACGTGACTCTATAATTTATACCAGAAACTGTACTCACAAATTTATTTTGACTTTAATTTAACATTTTTATGAGATTCAATAATTCTTTGCAGTAAATGGTTAGAGAACCAGTTTAAGGAATGTAGAAAATTTTATTTCTTTAAAACAATAATTAAAATAATATTTACAATTTTTAAAAAAATATAGCTTTCCTACATACTACTGTCTTAGTTAAAATATTATTACACAATTAAATCTAAGCAACGCACTTTATCAAAGTACTAATAATTATCATTACAGTTATATTGCAAATAAATATATGACAAAATGTATTTTTCGTTCAGGATTAGTGGGGTCAGTTAAACGCAGTAGTTGCATTCCGTTTCAAGATATAGTCTGTATGTATTTGTTCTCACTGTAGGTGGAATAGCCTTCTCCAATGGCGTACGTTGATATTTGTTTGCATTAGTTTGTTGTCATCAGCGTCATTCGTCTTTGATTTGAAGCGTCTTGTGATTAATTTGCGGATATATTTATTTATCATAGGTAAGTAGTAAATACCTTATCATAAAGTATTTTTTTGACGTGTTATCAATTCTTTTTTTCTTTTTTTTTAAACTTTTATTTATTTATTACATCCTTTTAAATTAAAACATTTTGTAATTTGATCACCACAATGAATTAGAAAAAAAAATTACATTCAATATCAATCACATGAGGAGAAAAGGTGACCAATGACACCACTCTCATCAATTCTAAAGCATTTATTTTGGGCGGTCTTTATTTTTATTTATTTTTTTTTTTAATCCAACTCCTTACAGGACAGGCGTACACCATATACCATCTTGATACTGGACGAATACATAGTATTATACACAGTGCATGAGTGTATTGATTCTTTTGGGAGACCCTGAAGAATATTTCTTATGGTCGAGAAATTGTCTATTTTCACTTGAAAAACTGTAGAGGAAATTTCGTAAAATTTTATTATTTTTTTTTAGCATCTTGCCAAGTTACAATGAAAGTTTTTCTATATATAATAACACATGCCACAATACCAATATGTTTTACCAATCCTTCTTGTTTTAATCTTCGGCCATATTATCTGTAAGTCTAGCTCATAGGTTTACGCCACCAAGTCCTGCTCTAAATCCGAAGAAGATACCTTATTTATTGGCACTTGAACTTTTTTCTGCAATGCTTTGAATGAACTGATTAACGTCTAAAATCAGCCTAGTAGGGCATTTAGAATACTGAAGAATAAAATTTAGAATTGCAAAAAATTTTTATTATTTGATTTACAAAAAAAATTTATATTATGTAATAAATCATTGCCAATATCATTGTACCGTCAATAGAGGAAATGAAATGGAGTGCCACTCTAAGATATTATTACAAATTAAAAGAGATAAAAATTTTGTAAGATGGTACAATTATTTCACTGTCTTTGCGCATAGAAATCAAACGAGGTTAAAAAAAAAAGGAAATTAAGACAAAAAGAAGGTAAAGGGGCAGTTTCTTCCTGCCCCAACTCAGGCAACTCAAAAGCAGTGAAGAACAGAAGTGTAGAAGGTAGAAAAAGAGAAAATTGTGGTTTGAGAGAACGACGATGTTATCATCAAGGCACCGAAGAGGGTGACTTACATTGGTTCAGCGCTGATTCACACCTGATAAAATACCGATATCGATTGCGAGTTCAGAAGGCACTGGATCTAATTAAAATATATAGAAAGTATTGACGTCACAGGAAAAATTCATTGAATGGTTCAGGTGTTTCGCTGATTCAGACTGCCAGCAGCCGAAATACGGCAAGCCTCTCCGGTTCATCTCTTCTACACTCACCAGTTCTCCAGTTCCATAGTTCTGGAAGTTCCTGCGTCCAGGTGAATCTCATTCGAGAGTTCGCCATAGCTACCCCTCCCGAAAATTTTACTCTTTGTGATTATTTTTCATTTTGTGTGTTCACTGCACTCTCTATCCAACCTGTTCTTGATTACTATTATCGCTGCCGCGAGTATTTAATTATATATATATATATACCAACTGATACTTTCTAACTCCTCTGTCACTTACTGACTTTGCCTCACACTGTCTTGCTCCAGAAGTTCTTTATTTATTGGTACTAGGAGTCATGGGTAAAGAAGCTATTTGAAGTCTCCAGAAACGCCTAGATGCAAGAGATAAATTAAGTTGAATTTATTCTAGGTAGGATCCATAATTTGGTTTTCCATAAGAATAAATAAAACAATTTAATATGAAAGCTATCATTGCCATCCCAAACCAGACATTTTGAAAATGCTACAAATAAAGAAAATATTTTCTGTACAGTCTTGATAATAAAGCAAGAGCTTTAGTCATGGTTTTGTTTATTGTGATGGTTAATATTCATTCATTTATTCACCCATCACAATAAAGTATCTAATAATAAAAAAATATGTAGCCATGAACAAGTAACAAGACCCAGAGCATCAGTATGAATCTTTTTTTGTAAAAATTGAAACAACAGATTAAACTTCTTGAGGCTACCAACCAATATAATTGTAATCTTTTGTATTAATTTTTGTAATCTTTTGTAATTGTGTATCAAAAAGCTCTCACTTAACATAATACAATCATTTATGTCATGTATACTATAAGATAAATAAGTTACTTACTGTGACTCTAAGTGTCCAGAAGCGTGCTTCATGCCTAAAAGTTCGTAGAGGACTTGCAAGGGTGATGATCATTACAAGAGTGAGAGAGAGTGGGTTGAGATAGGGAGGAATACTTAGTGAAGTACTGTAAAGGAATGAAAGGAGAGAGAGAGTCCATGCGACGCCCAGTATAGCTGCCACTTCCATAAGATCCTGCTCAGAGAGATGGTTTCTTGGGTCTAGCTCAAAAATAAGAACATGGTTTACTCCAGAAGATCTCCAACCATACACATTTACTCCAATTAGGAAAAGGAATTCAATTATGAGGAGTGGTCCTCGGTAAAGCATAAAGGCAGTTCGTAGATTTTCATTTTCAATGTCATGGAAGATTGCTGAAACAAAAAAAACTTCATTANTGGAGTCCGAAGTCCAAGTTTATCCTTAGGTTTCGGAAGGATGTCTGTTATTTTTCTGTCCGTGCTGAACGTTGTTCTTATCTTGTGATTTTTGAGTATTCGCGCGATCTTCTCTGTTTTCCCTTTGACGTAGGGGATGGTCACTTGTCCTTGGAATTCTTCGGCTTCTCGTTCTTCCTTGTTGCGCTGCCTATTTCTCTTCCTTTGGATCTTGTCTATAGTGTTGCGGTCGTAGCCATTCTTCATGAAGGCAGTTTTTAAGTGTCTTCTATCTTTCGGCAGTTCGTCTGGTTCTGAGAGTACCTCCGCTCTGTTGAGTAGGGTGTTGATGACTCCTTCCTTCTGAGCCGGGTGTTTTTTTCACAAGATGTGCGAAAGCTCGGCAAATTACACCAATTTGAGACGGTCCAACCCGGAAGAAGAAACGGTAAATACTTCTGACGACCGTCGAAGCCTACGTGAACAACAAACCTCCATATCATAATAAATTCTTATGTAACTTACGATATAGAATTTCGGAGATCTAATGCTTCATTTTTTATGTGTCTTCCGTGCTCTTTGTTTTGAAAATATTTTTGATTGTGCAGATACTAAATAAGAAGAAATAAGTTCCAAAAATGTATAACTTTTTCCCCAAATTTCTTCCCTTGGCATCCTGTAGAACTCGGCAGTCCTACCTCTGTTCTGGACAGGTCTACCTGAAGGATTTTTGTATGTGATTTTTTTTAATAGTTTTCTCCACACAATAAAATTTAGGAATGAAGTTTTGGAGAATAGGAGGACTAAGGAACCGAAGCACTGCGTTCTTTTCACCTTTCCTCAAACATTTCTGCTACATCTCATCTAGCTTTCTATCAATAATGTGTTGGGGCAGATCTTGTTGCAGCCACATTGTAGTGGAGTTGGATCTGGAGAATAGTGGCCCCTAATAACTGTACCAACGAGCCCTATCCACCTTTCCTCTATCATTTCTGCTATATCTCATCTAGCTTTCTATCAATAATGTGTTGGGGCAGGTCTTGTTGCAGCCACATTGTAGTGGAGTTGGATCTGGAGAATAGTGGCCCCTAATAACTGTACCAACGAGCCCTATCCACCTTTCCTCTATCATTTCTGCTACATCTCATCTAGCTTTCTATCAATAATGTGTTGGGGCAGGTCTTGTTGCAGCCACATTGTAGTGGAGTTAAATTTGATTTTCTTGTGATTTTAGGGATACTCGATGACAAAAAAATAGTATTGCATATTTTTTTATTTTTTGAAAGGCCCAAATGAATTTCCCAAGACGTTTAATACTAAAGTGGTATTAGTCACTTCTGAAAATACCTACCCTGACTAGCATAAAACCTAGATGTGGCCTGTTTCATGCCATGACACTCCCGAGATACCTTAGCCATCAGCAATTTTACTTGCTGATAGCTAAGGAACCACCATGCAAAAAGATATCAGCAGAAGAGATAACAAACTTGAAATTAATATAAATACTACTCTCTTAGACTTCTTTAGGATTTAGCTTATTCTCTTGGTGATAGAAATAAATAATAGTATATAAATATTATTGTTTCAAATAACTCTTTTAAGGATACCCTATTTTGCAATGCAAAGAAAGACTAATTTTTAAAAAATTTTATATTTGTTATTGTTTGGGTAAATACAAATATTATAGAACATAAGTTTCATTTTCAAAGATTTATTTTTTACTATACATATATGAAAATAGATAATGAATAATATATTTAAGAATGTAACTGTAAAATTTACACTTTCCCTGCTCTTGCTTCTCAAATATTTCAGAGCCAGCCTTAGATATCTCACCATTTACTCTCATTGTCCTCTTCGGCTTTTATGTTATATAATTTACTCTTATCTATATCCATCATAAATGAATGGAGTTTTATGCAGCTTCAGCAAGATGGACTTTTTTGTCCTTATTATATTATATTATTATATTTCATATTAAAGGAAATATTTCAACACTGTTATTTGAACAGAAAAATTTTAATAATTATACATGTGACAAACTTTACATATTTTACTGTAAAATACTCATTATATTTCGTTATATATTTCAACTCCTAGCATTTAAAGTTTCTAACTGAAAAAACTTCAAAATGTAAAAATGTTTTAGGATTTTTGAACTGTCAGAGTAGAAAAGAAATCACAATTTTTATCATAAAGGGTTGTAGAAGTATATTATTGTCTGAAACAACTTGCAAATTCATATGACATATAAAACACAAAATTCAATAAACAATCATTAAATAAAAAACCTATAACTTAAGAGTAATTTATAGCTGTGTAATCTATAGGTGTTATATTTATTGAGGTATTAATAGTGTTGTTTTTTTTTCATCAATCGTCTTTGCTTGTGAAATGTAAAATTCCATTGTTAAGTTGACTTGACAAATCAAATACTTAGATCTGCCTAAAATTTTACTTTGTTGACTAGTTAAAATTACTCTTTGAGTGAGATATTGCAACATGAGAGATCTGAGATGAGAAGGGGCTTGCATTAATCCAAGGGTATAAAGCTAAGCTAGTGAGGGGCCTCTAGCCCAGTCTTTCAGAATCAGTCACTGGGGTAACTTCTCCCCAGCCTGCAAGCCAACATGAAGTTATTATTGTCATTTCTTCTCCTCCCAGCATTTAATTCCCTGCTAGCAGCCAAACTCCGTAAATACCCAGTATAATTTTTAATATAGTTTTTCCAACTAAATTTTCCATTGTACAAGAATGAATTGTTTGATTTACAGTATGAAAAATTGTACATCATTTGTATTTTTTAAATAACAGTGTTATTGCTTTTAAATTGATTTTGTACATATATATTACCTGAAACACATTGGTTTATTTTGATAAATGTAATACATTATTCTTAGATAAAATTCATTTTCAAATAATTTTTTTGGTCTAATGCAAAAAATTTTTGTAATTGACAATTTTAATACCCAAATTTTTGGAAAATTTAATGTTCTCACAATTGTAATTAAATTAAATTTTAAAGAAATGTAGAGTACAAACCATGTTATTTTATACTATCCTTAAACAATTAATTTCTACAAACAATGCATTAATTAAAAAAATAAATAACGACTATAACAAAAAAATATCAAACCTAAAGATTATATAATATTTTATGTCATTGTGAAACCCATTACTTTTTTTTTCATGTCTCTACCAAACTTTTTTTAAATTAAAATTTGACATATGTATGAAATATGCATTATTATTTGTAAGTGCACATATATAGAAAATTTATTAATAAGTTGAAAATACTCTTCTTTGTCATTTTCATTAATTTGTCTTAGTTTCTTCCACCTAGATGATTTAAATTTATAATTAAATTTAAATTTATAGTAACATAAATACTATATTTAGCTTTATTAATTTTGTATTAATTTTTTTGCAATACTTATTTATATATTCAATCTGCAAAACAAGATGGACTGCAAAACAAAGCTTAATTCATTTTTTTTTTTAATTAATTTTTAGCATTAGAGTTTTGTGGAATTTTTTTGGCACTATTAAATTAAATTTTTTTTAGCTAATACCTTCAAAAAGTGTGTACGAACAAACCCAAAGTTCGATGAATGCTTGAATGATGCTATTGAGAGTGCAGTTAGAAATTTACTTTCTACAGGTAGTTGAATAATTTTCTATATGTTTTGAAATTTAATGCAATATGTACCAAATAATTTTTGTGATTTCATAAATGTAAATTACTATATTTCAGGAGTACCAAAACTTGGATTACTCGCTTTAGAGCCCCTTACCGTAACTCAGTTAAATATAGGAAGAGGAAAAGGACCAATAAGCTTAGACCTAAAATTTAAAAATTTAAAAATTCATGGTATCACCGATGTCAAGATTATGGATCAAAAGTAACTGATTTTTAGTTTCATTGGAAAAGCAATCATTCTCTTTACTTAGAGTGCAGTGGCAAAGATTTTTGCTATATTCAAACAATTAAATATGGTTTTTTTTTAATTACCTTTTTTTTATTTTTTTTTTAATTCAGCAGTAATTCCCTAGAATTTTTTGAAATGTGAGAAACAAAATTTACTTTTGCTAATACTTACATCAGACTTGATTGCCTTAAGTGTGTTACACAATCTACCTAAAGCTGTGGCAGAGGAGAAAGGCTGTCTTACTTCTTTATGCTTAAAACCTGTTTCAACTCTATTGCCTATCATTAGTAAATGGGATTGACTAATATTTCTATATGTTTTAAGGAAAAAGAATGATTTACCTTCTCTTCATTACCATATTTACCAATAAATAACATACTAATACAAAATTATTTGGATTACTAATTGTCAATTTATTTGATTTTAGGACTAATTTAAAAGAAAATTTTATACAGTGCAAAACCCTAAATAAGAGGCTAGTCCTTGACGGAGATTATGAGGTAGAAGGGAAAATTCTTCTATTACCAATCAGAGGAAAAGGAAAGGCCAACATTATTCTTGGTAAGCATTATGCATACTGCAAAATCATATTTGTACTAATTTTGTTTTAATTTATTGCACTAATTCATATATAACCTAGTGCAGCAATGGAGTCATTATATAAAGATTATATTAGTTTCAATGTTAAGAAAAATGTACTTATTAGTAGTAGGTTTATTTGTGAAATATAAATTAAAATATAGGATGTTAGCTTAAAATTTTAAATAAAGCAAAGCAATTTTAAATTTACTTTTAACTTCACTGTTTCTTTTTCTGTGTTATAACAATAAAAAAATTTTATCTTGCCCTGAGCAAGAATGTAAATAATTCTAACCATGGAAGCATAAGTGAACTAAATTTTTACTTTTCATTGGACATGATTTATAGAAGATAATAACATATTTTTTTTTTTTTTTTTTTTTTTTAAATGGGAAACTTAAAGGTCAATATTTACCATGATTTTACCAAATGCTAATTATTTTATAAGGCATAAATTATTTTCTCTTCATTGATCTACTCAGGCTTGTGATGCTAAATAATGTTTTACATTTTTTATTGAAGCCAGTTTGTTTTCAAATTGGTATAAATATTGACAATTTATTATATACTTTTTAAGTTGGGAATGTAAGCATTCATTATTAACTTCTCACAAAACTAATCTGATATAGTAAAAAATCAGATGTGAGCAGAGTTAAAGAATGATTAAATTACACGAACCTTCTTTGTAGATAAAGAACCCATTTAGACTTATTTATGGCAGTTTGTCCCAAGGGTTCTTGAATCTAGAAACTACGCCCGTCTCCAGGTTTCTCAGTCCTTTCAATCCATGAGATTTTGGCTCCAATGAGCAAACTGACATTCAAATTAACCTCTCACTATCTTTGCTGAATGACTTGGAACAGGACCTTGTTTTTTATTGTTTTATTCAACTCATTTTCATACTTCATTCATACTTTTTTTGGAAATCAACATTTTTTAAAGTTTAGACCAATGTATTCCATATGTTAGTCAAATTAAGTTTGAGGTTTCCATGTATGACATAACATTTATGAATTGAAATCAAAATTCTGCATAAAATATTATTTATTTTTTAATGTTTAATTTTACTCTTTCCTAAGTAGTATTTTAGAATAGTACATGTATGTTCTTTGGAAGAGTCTCCTTATGTTCTTATACTTCTAATTTCAATTTTTGTTTTATAGAAACCAGTAAGTTCTAAGTCAATCTCTAAGTATTTTAACATTTCATCTGTAAAAATGTGCCCAAAATCCAGTGCAAGAAAATTCCCTAATTCACAAGAGCTACATTAAATAAGTTACCTCTGTGCTTAAGAGTCAGATAGTGTTCTATTAGTTTTGATTAGCATAATAAAGTTTAAATTTTTTGCGTCTTTATTTGTTCCACTATAGGTGCTTTGATAGTTGCCAAATATCGTCCTCTGTGCTACACTGTCATTGGCCTTTTCAGATCTCCTAAGACAATTCTATAATTCTGTATAATTTTGTGCAGTTTTCTGCAATGAGAGACCCCAATCATTTTATCAATTCCAAGGGAAATTTTGTAGGTCTTGAAAATTTCCAATTTTTGGGAGTCTTTAGACTCTAGTTTCTTCCTCTAATATTTTTTTCTAGACAGCCTTTACCAATTGGACAACATTAGAATTCCTGGCACTTTCTTATAATTTCATTTTACATGTAATTTCTAACTAATTGTAATTTTGATTCTTAGTAGAATGTACTACTCTATCTTTGTTCTTGAGTAACAGACAACCAATCAATTTTTGTCCATGTGTACACTTTTTTTTATTAGGCTTTCTTTGACCAATAAAGCACAATAAATAGGCTCAGTTTTTGACATCACTTCAGGCTTTATTCTTAGCCAATAAACATTCACTCTTTACTCTATTCTTCCCAAAAGCATACTCTTTTTGTGATACTAATTGTGAGATCATTTCAATAGCTGAACCATTTCTGGCAGATTCCTCTATCTTATCAGACTTTATTTCCAAGATTAATTCTTATAATTCATAAATTAATGTACCAATAACAGTATCATTTTTTGCACAGAGAAGCAAAATACCAAGACTGGTTTAAATTTTTTAACTTGTATTTCACTTTTTCAAATGTTATTGCATATTGATTGTACGAGAGTGTACACAATGACTTTAAACTAAGTTCAATACCATAATAGTGAATCTTATCTGACACTGCATGTTCAAGCCCTACTCACTTTTTTTTTTAGAAGAAAAAGCTTGTTTTGGGTGTTTATAATAGTCCTGTCAGTATAAATACTATACAAGCAAACCTGTAGTACTTTAAGTGGTAAGATGGGACATTAATTTAGATAAATAAAGAATTAAAATAAAAGTTAGCTAATAAAACTTTTAGCCTTAAAATTAGCATATATTTATTTATTTATTCCATTTCATGTTTAATTCATATTGACTTTAACTATCCTTTCTGAAAGGGATTTTAATTTTTAATATGAGCATTTTTAGGACGCAACACAAGTTGTATTGGAATTTAGTTCTAAGAATAAATTTTATTCTTACCTAATGTGTTGGATTATGAATTCAAATTAGTGTTTTGTTAATAAAATACTTTATAATTTTAGAAAATGTTGAAGGAAAAATTCTCATCAGTGGTGTCACCCATAAGAAAAAAGATAAATCATTTTTAGAAATAAAATCATTTGATTACTCATTCAAGCCATCAAGAATGATATTGCAGATGGACAATTTATTTAATGGTGAAAAACATTTAAGTAAGTATAATTATTCTCTCTTTTCAAATTAGAGATAAATAACAAATATATAATAATAATGCATCATTATTTCAAATAGTTAAATAATAATTTTATAAATATTTTATTTTGTTGTGGTTTTTAATCCCACGTAAATTATTATTTTTTTAAACAATTAATGAGAGGGCATAGAATACATAAACAACACTCATCCTCCTAAAATACCCCCAAATTGCCAACCTCATGAATTTAAGAATTAATTATGTTATCAAACTTATTATTATTATTTTATGGTAATTGTTTTTAAATTGATTTTAGCTTGCATAGAAAAATATACCTCACACAGGTATGTTCTTCTGTTTTGTTCTTTAATATTTTGAAATAATCCTGTAGCTTAAAAACTTCTCTATTTTAGTATTTTTAGCTCCTAAAATTTCAGAGAGAGAATCCACACACCCTGTTTCACCCAAATAAAATCTTACTTCTCCTACTGTTTTAAATTCTTAAATGGCTTCTAGTACAGTAATGAATTCACATTTTAACAAACTTGAAAAATTAACTTCAAAGGTTGAATCCCATGCCTTAAAAATTAACAAATTAGAAAACTAGTTTAAATTAAAACCCTATTCCTGTTCATATTATTTCGCTCTATATTTCTGTAGGGGCTTTAATAATTGAATCATTTCGGCTCCTTTAATACCTCGGAGACCATTACATTTCGGGACAATGAGTTGAGATCTCAGATGATATCGTCTCGTCGAGTCCACAGTCCTCTTCAGTAACCCATTGTCTAATGTCCTCTACAACCTCAATGTCAGTTCGGGATAGATATTGTCAAACTAGAGTGCTATATCCGAGACGCCTTCGAAGCAATACAAAAAAAAAAATAGCTGTATTTACTGACATCAAGTGCGCCTTTGATACAACTTGGTGAAGGTGTATCTTAAAACGTAAAAAAAAAAATGGAATTGAAGGGAATATTCTATAATTGTTAATTAACTTTCTTGATCGCTAGACATTCGCACTCCAGATGCCGATACTTCATATTGGTACCACTCCCTCTGAAACCTATGTTCAGAAAAACAGAGTACAGCAAGGAAACGGGAAGCGTTCTCGTACTCCCCCCCCCCCTTGTTTTTCACTGCAATAAATAAACTTGCAAAAACAAAAACAAAAAAAAACACCCACTTATTTACTGATTTTTGCATATCAACTTGTAGGAGAATACTAACCAACCATCTAGCTGGCTAACAATACATGGATTTACTATATCACTGAATAAAACTGCTTGCATCATATTTTCTTCAAGAGAGATTGAAAATCACCCTCCATTACACATCAACAATGCTCTAATTTAATAGAGGAGGATAATGTTATATTCATAATGTTTATTCTGTTAAATTTCTTGTTATCACATTTAAAAGAAATCTAAACTATTGAAACTACATATAAAACCTGAAAGTAGACAGTCTAAGATCGTTGAATATTTTGAGAACAATAAGCTTTACAGCCTGGGGAGCTGATAGATTGTGCATGCCCAATCCATACTGGTCCCTCATAAGGTCAAAAATTGACTATGGGTGCATGGTTTACGGATCTGTCTCAGAAAATGTTTTTAAAATAAAATATTTATTTTAATGTGCGTTTTATTTTTAATTTATTANATAACAAACCATAATCATTTTTAATATTATAATAACAAAATTACTAAGCCTAAATTTTTTTTTTTTTTTTTAATTTTTATTGCTTTGCTGTCAGTTGTAATTCTTAAATGCATAGCTGAAGTTCAAACAAGTGTCTGATTTCCCTTAAGGAATAATTCTCTGTAGAAAGAGTCTTCAGGTAGTAATTATAGCAAAGTTCACTCTATAAGCCTAGTAAATTTATTAACATTATATTAAACATATATTACTACCCCAATATTTTTTTTAAACTTTTCCTTGAGGGTAAATTAAGAGAAATACTATGTAGTATCCATGATATAGTTGAACCTCAATTATATAAACCCTAATTAGCTGAACCATCCATTACACAGACTCCCTGAACCCTTGACTTAGCTTTTTTTTTTTTTTTTTTCCTAGCAAATTCCTATATACCATATGTGTGGTAGAAATACATACTAGAACCAAAAATGATAGTCAACTTAGTTGTTTATTGACAAAAATTGGTTGAATAGGAGGAGGATTACCTTAAATGTCAAGTGTGAATACAGAGTCTTATTGCTACAGCAGGCATAAATAAACAGATTTCTTTATTGATAATAGGAATATTTATGAAATATATTATAGCAGAAGTGGGGGTTTACCTGATCCAAAATTTAAATTTTGTTTTATAAGCTGAAACTAGTTGTTTTTCTCTATAAAATTTAGCAGGCCACTTTCAACAGTAAAAATAATGATGAGTTTGTTATTTAGCAAAATCGTAAAAATCCTGAAGGGGATCTCTTCATTTGAATATTCAAGTGAGACTAGAAAATTTTCTTCACGGCAGTGATATTAATATTTTTTTAGAGCTAAGTTTCATTAAACTTATTACAGATGTGTTTATTGATAAGAAATAAATTTTACATTGCATGAAAACTATAAATGAAATTATCAAAACAATACCTACATTCTGAGTAATTTGCTTATTTTATGCTTTTTCTGTATGACAGATTTTTTATTTTATTTTATTAAGAATAATTTTGTTATTATTATGCAATATATGCTAGTCAAATTAATTGTTTGTTTTTTATGTGTTTATTTAAACTCTTTTGATTATTTATTATTATCCTTATTAGTTTTCATTAATAGAGATTTTATTATGTGTTATAAAAATTTAATATAGCTTATTAATTCCTGCAGGTGATGCAATGAATAAAATTCTCAATGACAATTGGGAAGAAGTTTTGAGAGAGCTAAATCCCAGCTTTGAAGCTGCCCTTTCTGAGCTTTTCAAGGAATACACCAACCGGTTGTACCAGCGAGTAGCACTTGAAGATATATATCCAATTTCAGAACAAGTCTCTTAAGTTTTTATTTTTAATTATAGGGCATAATGTTTACATTAGAATAGTTAAACTCAATACAGATATTTTTATTGGTAAAGTAAATAGTTTAGGTTTAATAGAGATTTCATTATGTGTTTTCAAATATTAATATAGATTATTAATTCCTGCAGGTGATGCAATGAATGAAATTCTCAATGACGATTGGGAAGAAGTTTTAAGAGAGAGCTAAATCCCAGCTTTGAAAGCCCTTTCTGAGCTTTTCAAGGAATATACTAACCAGTTGTACCAGCGAGTAGCACTTGAAGATATATATCCAATTTCTCTCCAAAGTCTCTTAAGTTTTTATTTTTATAAAGGTATAAGTACCAGGTATAAGTACCAGGTACCAGGTATAAGTACCAGGTATAGGTATAAGTACCAGATATAAGTACAAGTAAAAATTATTTAAATCAGTGGCAACTGTAAATATTGTGTGAGAGAAAGAAGTGTGCCACATTTTTTACTACTGGAAATAAAAATCCAGTGATGAATGCAATGTGAACATTTAGTATAGAATTATTTATTGTAAATAAAAAGTTCCTAAAAAAAATAAAGTACCTATTTATGTATTAATTTAGTATTACATGTAAACTAAAGCTAGGAAAACAATATGTATTTTCCATTTGCTACATGAATCTTCAATTTATGAAGATTATAATATGAATTAAAAACTTTTTTTTTATAAAACACAATCATCCTAAAACTTATAATATTGAAAACAACTCTTAAATTGGTTTATTAACAGTGAATTTTTGAATTTTTAGGGAAATTAGCAAAGAAAAAATTAAATAATATAATAGTTAAATAATATTGGATATAATTTCTTTGAAAAAAAGGAACAAATCTTAATTTGATATGTATTACAAACCAATAAATAATATCCTTCTTGTGTATGAATTTGGAAGTTATGTATTTAGGTATAATTTATTAGATACAAATGGAGTCAAATTGAATGTTTAATTAAACAAAATAATTTCATGCTACATTAATTATTTCATTCACTTTCAATGTAATTTTGAACTAAAGTATGCGAATCATCGATTAAGTATTTAAATGTAATCATCAAATTTGAAATGGTTTTAAGGTTTTCAAAAATTTTTAATGGATTAAGCAAAGGGTTTGCACAAATAACTAAAGCAACCTAAATAAACTGAATAAAGTTTAGATGCTATTAAATAGGTTTTGCATAAGAAGAAAATAAAGTGAATAATATAGTTATGAATAACATGGAGAGAAGATGGCTCAGTTTGTTTGTATTGATTAGTTGAAATATATTCCAAATATATCTCAATTTTTATTTAAAAATTCATCTAGTTTTCATTAAATGATGACATTGCCTACCAATGTAGGGTTTATATGCCTTAAATATTTATCTCAAATTAGGTAAATGACTTATTCATGATTGGCTTTTATTTGGTTAGTTTAATCTTACATATTAGGCTAAAATTTTTGTCATATTTTAACTATACATATTTCTACTTTGTTTTATATATATACATAAATCAAACAGCCAATGGTTGACAATTATTAGAGCCATTATTCATGATGAAAAAAATGTATGACTTAAAACAACAAAAAGTCATACATTTCAAAATGTGATGTCAAAACATCTTATACATAACTTTTAAAATAAATCATTTAATTCTTAAAATAAATATAATCTAAGCATAGATTTATTGTTAAAAAAATAGTAAATTTTGAAACTTATCCTTAATCATGCACTGACCTTATTTCATATCTTCCAAACTCCCTTAATTTTATATAGGCACCAAAGCCATTGTATGAGATATACAACAAAGTGTTAATTAGATTTTTATTCACAGATAAATTGGTATAATATATTTTAATTGTTTCATCTCTTTTATTGGATTGATAAGTTTCAAAATATAGAGTTGGGGAAAAAGTAACTTTGTTTTGTTTCAATAGAGGTTTTTTTTGTTTTGTTTTTTCCTATATCAACCACTATTGGGTTATTAATGCCAGATTAGACACACAAACACATACACATATATATATATGTTTTTCATTTATTTATCTTCAAGATATTTATATAAGAAGAGGACAAGAAAAATATACATGTAATTTAAATTTGAGAAATGTTCAATTCCATGTACAACAGGTCCTGCTACATCAAAAATAATTAGCTGCAGAGTGGAAAAAGATCAGGAAAGGGAGACCCTGATCAGCAGAGAGCTGGGGAGCCTTCTATTTCTTTGGTGCATATCACTGATGTGTTAAGTTACTTCCAAGGTATGAACTATCTTGATGACCTTACTTCTGAAGAATGGTCTGCATGCAAGAGCTAACCATCCAGACTAATGAAGCTATCAGGCCTAATGCAACCTATGAGGGAGAAAGGGCGCCTCCCTCCCCCCCCCCCAACATAAACAACACTCATCCTCCTAAAATACCCCCAAATTGCCAACCTCATGAATTTAAGAATTAATTATGTTATCAAACTTATTATTATTATTTTATGGTAATTGTTTTTAAATTGATTTTAGCTTGCATAGAAAAATATACCTCACACAGGTATGTTCTTCTGTTTTGTTCTTTAATATTTTGAAATAATCCTGTAGCTTAAAAACTTCTCTATTTTAGTATTTTTAGCTCCTAAAATTTCAGAGAGAGAATCCACACACCCTGTTTCACCCAAATAAAATCTTACTTCTCCTACTGTTTTAAATTCTTAAATGGCTTCTAGTACAGTAATGAATTCACATTTTAACAAACTTGAAAAATTAACTTCAAAGGTTGAATCCCATGCCTTAAAAATTAACAAATTAGAAAACTAGTTTAAATTAAAACCCTATTCCTGTTCATATTATTTCGCTCTATATTTCTGTAGGGGCTTTAATAATTGAATCATTTCGGCTCCTTTAATACCTCGGAGACCATTACATTTCGGGACAATGAGTTGAGATCTCAGATGATATCGTCTCGTCGAGTCCACAGTCCTCTTCAGTAACCCATTGTCTAATGTCCTCTACAACCTCAATGTCAGTTCGGGATAGATATTGTCAAACTAGAGTGCTATATCCGAGACGCCTTCGAAGCAATACAAAAAAAAAAATAGCTGTATTTACTGACATCAAGTGCGCCTTTGATACAACTTGGTGAAGGTGTATCTTAAAACGTAAAAAAAAAAATGGAATTGAAGGGAATATTCTATAATTGTTAATTAACTTTCTTGATCGCTAGACATTCGCACTCCAGATGCCGATACTTCATATTGGTACCACTCCCTCTGAAACCTATGTTCAGAAAAACAGAGTACAGCAAGGAAACGGGAAGCGTTCTCGTACTCCCCCCCCCCCTTGTTTTTCACTGCAATAAATAAACTTGCAAAAACAAAAACAAAAAAAAACACCCACTTATTTACTGATTTTTGCATATCAACTTGTAGGAGAATACTAACCAACCATCTAGCTGGCTAACAATACATGGATTTACTATATCACTGAATAAAACTGCTTGCATCATATTTTCTTCAAGAGAGATTGAAAATCACCCTCCATTACACATCAACAATGCTCTAATTTAATAGAGGAGGATAATGTTATATTCATAATGTTTATTCTGTTAAATTTCTTGTTATCACATTTAAAAGAAATCTAAACTATTGAAACTACATATAAAACCTGAAAGTAGACAGTCTAAGATCGTTGAATATTTTGAGAACAATAAGCTTTACAGCCTGGGGAGCTGATAGATTGTGCATGCCCAATCCATACTGGTCCCTCATAAGGTCAAAAATTGACTATGGGTGCATGGTTTACGGATCTGTCTCAGAAAATGTTTTTAAAATAAAATATTTATTTTAATGTGCGTTTTATTTTTAATTTATTATTATTATTAATTTTTTAATAATCTATAGTAATCCAATACTTATTTGCTGGAGATCACATGATCTTGTGTACATTATGAGTAGCCCAGAAGCAAGAGTAGTCAGGGGACATGCCCAGGCCCCCCACCTGCCCCAGGACAGGCCGCGGCGCCCCCGGTCCCAGCTCTCCAGCGCTGCCTTGGGAGGCCCACATCTAGGTGGCTGGCTGTCTGGCCTGGGGTTGAGGGTGTGATTGGTGGCGCTAGGCCAACCACACCCTCCAGGCCTACTTGTAGTGAGACCAGGTGGGGCGCCAAGACCCACCCGAAACGANTACCTAAATATATATATATAAGTCATGTATCATTAATCCCCTACATATAAGAATATTTCTCATGACTACTATGTGAATTGTGTTGTGCTGAATGTCAAATACTGTTCCAAACATTTCCTGAATTCCCCTTTTCTCTCTGAGTCCAGCTCCAACCAAACAACCCTCTCCTTACTGCATTTCTCCTGTGTAAGTTGTCCCGGTAATTTCTTACAGCTCTTCCAGTTAATTCTCCTAGTTTGCCCATCCGTTATATGTACTACTAAGATTGTACCTCTTTAATAACTATAGTTAACAAGTATATCACATAGTGTTCAAACCTTCGGATGTAAATTAAAATATATCTTTTTAAAAACTCAACCGAGCCGAAAATATATATAACTGGCGCAGTTGGTAGGATTCTTTAATATCGAAGAACCTGACGGATAAAAACCCCTTACCTGCCCTAAATATTCAGATAGTTGACACAGCATCGAGCATGTCATCAGGAGTCTTCATAACATCTTGTTTAGAAGTACTCACCTTTCTGTATGTCTCTTGTATTAATTTTTTGTCTAAGATATAAATAATTTTATTTTTATTTTGTCAAATACACACAATGTGTATATATATACTACTCCAGTAGCAAGTATGCAGTCTCCACATACAATGCAACTACAGGCACTTGTATGCAGTCCCCACACACAAGGCTACTACAAACACATGTATGCAGTCCCCACACACAAGGCTACTACAATCACATGTATGCAGTCCCCACACACAAGGCTACTACAATCACATGTATGCAGTCCCAACACACAAGGCTACAACAATCACATGTATGCAGTCCCCACACACAAGGCTACTACAATCACATGTATGCAGTCCCCACACACAAGGCTACTACAATCACATGTATGCAGTCCCCACACACAAGGCTACTACAATCACAT
>KZ806921.1:867283-877761 GCA_000696205.2 Oncopeltus fasciatus | reverse complement strand
GTAGTATAACTGGAAAGTACACCGGCCCGGATAGCAGGAGATCCAGGTTCGATTCCTGGCTGGGACAGATAGTTTTTTATATTCTATTCCCTCTCATTAATTGTTTGGATTGTTATACCTTTCAAGTAGAAATTTGTAAAACAAGGTTCGAACGAGTCCCATTTCCACTTTTACAAGCAGAATAAAACTGCTCAACCTTCAACTAGCATTCATCTCTAATCACGAAGGTAATTTTGCAGAACCTCTTATGTACTGTAGAAACATCGCCCTCCGAGTCTTACTAAAATGTTTAAGAGAACCAGTAGGCTCACTACTTAGAACTAGAAATCCTGATACACTTGACCTGGCCCTGTCAATGTTGACCAACAACTACCAGTTCAACAATAATAAACCATCACCAACATATATACAGCACCAAAGAAACTTAAATAATGCAACACAAAAAAAGACCTTACACGACAAACCCTCAACAGTTAGGAACTCCTACGAGACCTAACCATTTCAATCAATTCACCCCAAGACAAAATTTCTACACACCTCAACAAAATTATTTCACACCTAGAAGCCCAGGGAAACAATTACAAAGTCCCCAAACTAATCAAACAACGCTGCACAGACCAAAAGCATTACCACCTATTCCTATGTCGACAACTTCTAGCGGACCTAGACTTTACTTTAATAGAAGACCAGAAATAATAACAATGTAAATTTTAATAATATAAATGCGGAACAGACAGAGCCCAAAATTACACATGTAGAAAAAAATGATATACAATATCAATAACATGAGGAGAGGAGTTGACCAATGACACCACTCTCAAGTAGTAAGAATAAGGAGAATATTACCTACAGATAACCCTCCCCTACAGAATAGGGCATTGCAAGAGAAGACACTGTTTTATANACTATATAAGTAAGTTATATATCTTTTCGGCTCGGTTGAGTTTTTAAAAAGATATATTTTATTTTACATCCGGGGTTATGAATACAATGTGATATATTTGTTAACTATAGTTATTACAGAGGTACAATTGTAATAGTACTTACAACGGATGGGCAAACTTAGGAGAAGTTACTGGAAGAGCTAAAAGAAATCACCAGAACGACTTACACAGGAGAAATGCAATAAGGAGAAGGCAGTTTGGTTGGAGCTGGGCACAGAAAGAAGTGATTGATTCTGGGAATGCTTGGAATTCTACATATATGTATGTAGCATCTTCAATATAGGATCGATGAAGATAATTTAAAATTTTTCGAATATTGCGCTATGCTACCAACGTAAAAACTTGATTTCTCAATGTGAAATCCTTTAATAATTTATTCGTGTGTGTGTATATATATCCATATTTAATGTATGTAAAGAAATCTATACAGTGTACGCTGGTCCTGTTTGACGGGCATCTAATGTGTATGTATGTGGTCGGAGAAAAAATGGTATTTACTTTAGACTCTCAGTTCCTCCTCGAAGATAATTTTGCGGGCGTGAGAGGCAAATCCCTGGAGATGTATAAAGAGAGCTAAAAAAAAAAAGAGCAGGTAAAATGATGTGCTTCTTAATGACGTCACTAAAAGGATTGGTAAGAATGTATGTAAAAGTACATCTCAAAACCCAAAGAGATTGCTGCTTTCTTTAGTTGAATTTACAATGAGATTTACTTAAATGAATAATTTTACCTCTTACATCATAGATTAGGACTTTTATAAGGTTTTTTTTTTTAATTTGAAATAATAATAATGTTTTTTATCTCGTAGGATACCATAAAATAAAGTTTAACAAATTATTTCAAAGATTTGGACATTCTATTCAAAGCAGGTATAAATCTTTTACTTTTTTCATTTTCATATTTTAAAATTGTATACTTTGATATGCATAATTTATTTTTAAACTATTTTACTTTAGCTATTCCAGTTTACAAAAGTTGGTAAAAGTTTTAGTTATTTTACAAAACTTAAAATAAAAGAGCATTAAATATAAATAAGAACCCACATTACTCCGTTTTCAGTTTGGATTATTTTTTAATTTTCAATTATGTTGAGAGAAATTCATAACTTCTATTAGTTTTTTTTTTCTTAAGTTATAGTTTTCTTTGTGTGAAAACGATGTGATGTATTCGTTTATTTAGCTATTTTACTTAATGTATTTTGTGTTACACGAAAAAATACAAATTAGAGCTGTGTTAAATTAAATAGTAATAGTATTTTCAATAAAAATTTGACAATTTTTTATTTTCTGTAGTTAGAATTTTACCAAAACGGTCACTTTAACTATCGATTATAGCAGAAGTAGAATTTTGCTGCTCACAACTGTCAGTCTTTCTGAAAGTTCACTTAATTGTTTTAGATGTGTTTGTTAGTGCTGTGATACATGATATATTATTAATCATAAATATTGTTATTGGTAAGGTATCAATATTCTTTACTCCAATAATTGCTCGTTAGAATTATTAATACTGATGCATTCGTTTGCCTTTTTTATTTATTTAATAGTACGTCTATTTTGTTTTATGCATTTTTGGATTGTTTAATTCTGTAACACTAGTTAGTTATTATTGGAAATATATTCTTATTTGATTTCTATGTATTGTAAAAGTTAAATACATCCTACATTAATGTGTGCAAGGTTGTTTTCTTTTAAGGACATTCTCATTTTGCCCTTTTCTTGGTATGTTTATTTTTATATCCGTTTCTTTAATTTTCAGTTTATAAATAATATAAACTGACAAATGTATTTTAACTTTAATTTATTGAAATTTCTCTCTCACAGATTTTATTTTTATTCATTCAAAATACTGTCTTTTAATAAATGAGTTTTTATTAGTAAGAGTAATGATTTTTAATCTCCTCAAACAATAAGGAAGCTAAAGTAAGGTTGGATTGGTCTCAATTCTCTCCATGGTTTGAAAGTAACTTGAAATTACATGAGTTTACAAACTTGAAATAAATTGTATTGTACTTTGTTACATCTACTCTGTTCTGTTAAAGTCTTTCATTTATTATTTTTAAATCTCAATTACTTTTGAATACCTCTTATTTTTTGATAATTCATAATTATTTTTGCTTCTAAGTAGTTGCTGGATAGTGGAGGTTCTCAATCATAGGTAGGTGAAATAAATGAGAAATGGTCACAAACCTCCACGATTCACATTTCTTAAGTGTGGTTTTGTGACTTATTCTCATATATTTCGCCTACCTTTGATTGAGAACCTCCTCTAGCCACATGGAATTATTTAGAAGCAACATGGAACCCCTACACACGGCTGCTCACAGCATCAGCTGGATGAACAGACCCAAATAGTGAAAAATATGACAATAAATTCATAAAAATTTCATACTTATAGCTTAAAAAAAAAAAAAAAAAAAAGAATAAAATGTATACAATCAAGTGAGATTATGAAAAAAAAATATTTACAAGTTTCAGTAAATTCGGATTTGCCTCTTCACTTGTTGTGTGTATGAGAATGTTCTTCATTATTCGCTCTCAATTAGTGATGGCTCTCTTGTGGGAGGACTCAAGAGGTGGAAATACCTTGATTTCCAAAAAGTGTATCAATAGGAATATGTATCTTTCAAATGACTTTCTCAAAATAATGCAGAACACATTACTTCACATCTCCTATAATTAAAATTAATTTAAAGGCTAAATGCCTGATTTTAGTTGAGTAGTATGCAACACTGTGTAGATTGAGGTGCACACACTATTTAACAACCACATGGGAGCATAAAGAGATAATCTTAATGATGAGTAATCGTGCATCTCTGACTGCTTCACTGTTTTTCATAAATTTTATAGCTGCCAAAACAGCTCATATCTAGGTTATTTTTCATTTAGTGGATAAACTTATGGTCAACTATTGAGTTCAATATGACCAATAGAACTGTTAAAAGTATTTTATTTTAATACTTATTATTTCAAAGCATTTGCGATTTTTGCAGGCACAACTGATAATGCACAAGGATAGTCAAGCTAAAAATTAATCTACCTCTTTCCTTGTTATTTCACTACTTCTCTACTGTTCCACTACAATTTAAACCTTAAAAGAACTGTGGTACTCCTCTTAAAAATACCACATACAGATCTTCTCATGTCAAAAATTTAAACACCTCTCTTATTTTCCTGCTCTCTCACAGCTCTTATTGATTTTTATATAGTAGAATCTTCTTGCCTATTGAGAAATGAAGTCTCTTGAAGATGCATAGATGATAGTAGGGCTATGGCTAGTTTTGGGAGACGACTGTATGCAAGGGTAGACAGGATTTTTTTAATATTGAGAGACATCTTATTTGAAAACAACAAAAGCAAAAAAAAAAAAAAAAAAATTATTTCAACTACAGAATCTACTTCCTTGTTACTCAACACAAACAGGAAATCAGGATTTTCCTGTCATGACTAATTTTAATGTGACCAAAATATTGGAAAATAATATTTGAGAAAAATTTTCCTGTTTAAGAAAGATTTAATGAGCAATTTATAAACTTTTCTATCATTTCTTAAGTATCCATTTGTGTAATCATAATTAATTATATTATTTTTCAGGAAGTTTTTAAATGGCTGATTTAGAACCTCTGAATGATGCTGCTTACTGGCGTAAGAAAGCTGAAGAGTTAGAGAAAGAACTGGAAGATTTTCGGGAAAGTTCCCAGATGCTCGAAAAGGAACTTGAAACATCTCTTGAGCAGTCAGAAAGAACAATAAAAGAGCTGAGATTAAAGAATAATAGTTTACAATTAGAAAATGATAACCTTAAGGTACCGTATAATTATGACTACTTATCTTTTTTATACCATTAAATTTCAGATGAAAGATTCATCGCTGTTAGCAACTTTGTACAATGTTCCTATTATGTAGGAATGAGAGTGGGATGCAGCACCACAAAAAACAAATGTATGAAAAAAACACGGTTCTTGTTCAAAAATGCTTAAATACTGTTTCTGAACTTCTTAACAAGATATCAAGGCCCTTCCTTCTCTTTCTTTAAAAAGTCTGTAACTTCTCTAATACTCATTGATCGACTCTTCAATATTAAACCAAGAAGGTGATTTTCATGTTAAAAGCTATACAAAGTATTACTCATTATCATTATCACTTATTATTTCAACATCTTCATTATTGTCAAAAAAATTGATTACAATTAGTCTTTTAATGACTAGCCATATTTCTATATGGCTTATATTTTATTTTTCTATATTTTATAATATATAAAATACTATATTATATACTAAATAAAAATTTGTAGTAAACATATTAAAGGGTATTTATAGGGCGTAATAACCTAGAAGTTGATTGCCCTTCAGTGATCTACTACTACTACTACTACTACTATACTAAATAAAATGGTTAGTTCCGTAATGAAAATAAATTATTTTACCTACGGGCATTCATTTTTAACAGTTCCATTTTTTAAGTCCTATTAGTGAATTCTTTTGATGTAAAATGTCATCTACCGGTCTTTTACCGGTTTACCTTTTACCTTTTTTACCAGTTTACCCTTTAAATGTAAACAGAAATATTGTTTTTAAGCCTGATCTGATTTTTTTTTCTGGCAGATCGATTTAATGAGTTTGCCAGCTGAGAATATATTAATATCAATCTATAATAATGGTAAATACTCTCCTTGGTATTTTTTAAAAATATTTTGTCATACTTTTTTTTTTAATGATATAAGAAAATTTCATAGCTTTTTGGGGGGAGGGGGGGATTTATTATTGTCTAGTAAGTTACAAAACTTTTTTGAATAATTGGCTTTAACATATTGTCTTCTGAATGTACATCGTTAATTTTAAAAAGCCTTACATCAAATCTACTCACTCAATTTACCTTCATTTAGGTTATTTGAAGGTAATTTTAAAGGCATATAAGCAATTCTTTTTAGAAATGCTTTTTTAGTTGGTTCATAGCACCTAAATACTTGTCCCTACATGTGGCTCCATTTCCAATTGATTTAATTCTGCTTTTAACATAATCAGATGTTTTTTTTTTTTAGGACAAATATGATCTCTTACAAAGCGCAACAGAAACTCGGGTTTCAGAACTTGAAGAAGAGGCCTCTCAATGGCATAAAAGGGAAGAAGAGTATGCTAAGTATATTCGAGAGCTTGAACAGAAAAATGATGATTTAGAACGATCCCAAAGGTGATTTTTTTTTTTCATTTCTCTACTTTAATGTAATAATTCAAATTTAACTTGAAGTGTTGTAGATTTTATCCAAAAAATAATCAGTGATTATTATTGTGATCTCTCTATGATACTAAACTGACTGCACTAATTTTTGTCTCTTTCGATGTGGTAAATGACTTTATATTTATCTAAGTGGAGAGACCCTTCTCAGGTTGCTTAATATGAAAATATGATAGGCAGGCAACTCATTAACATTAAAAGTAACAAAAAAATAATTAGTTTTCAGAATACTTCCATTTTTAACAAATTTGTCTTTAGAAAAATTGCAACGGATTTTCACTAATCCTGCATTGAAGATACAGAAAATAGTTTGTTTGTTTAAATATATATATATGTGTGTGTGTGTATACATTTGCATATACATATATATTTGTGGGTAAACACTCAAACATCTGTAATTTTTAAAATAATGAAGCCAAATATTCAGGCCTGAAGAAGCCATCACATGATGTGCGAAAGCTCGGCAAATATCAACAATTTGACACGGTCCAACCCGGAAGAAGAAACGGTAAATTTTGTTATTTGTTCTTTTTCTTCTGGGTTCATATGTTTTGTTCTGAGTTTTGAGAGGTCAAATTTTATTTTGTTATAATTATAATAATTTAAATTAGTATTGTTTATGATTGGACTAATTTTTTTTTGTTTATCGTTATAGGGTTCTACTCAAATGGATTAATTAAATTTTAGAGTGGAACCAAATCCTTTTGAATTTAGAACATTGATTAAAGTTTTACTATCTTATACATTCACTAAACATTTAGGGATTTCTTGATCTCCTATTTTAAAATATGGGAATATGGCATTGCCATTTTTTAAATTTTGTACTAGGGCTTGAATACTTTGAATTGACCGAGATTTTATTGTATATGTTTTGACAGTATTGTGGTCAATGTTGTTACAGTTAGGATTTCTTAAATTAGAATTTTTTGTTTTCTTATTGTAATAATTTTTTTTTCTTTCATAAGATTTTTAGACTCATCTTTATTTTCATGTTGTAATGTCATAAAATTTGTGGGGGTTGTTAGTTTATTGCTTTTGAAATCATACAAACTTTGATTAATTTTATATTGTCTACATCTAAAAGAATATCAAAGTAATTATGGAAATTAAATAAGTGAAATTTAAGATAAGTAATTTTGAAAAATTAATATTGTATAATAAGTATAGTAAGTTGATAATAAGTATTGTATTTTTCATTACATATACCATGCAGTAATTAACTCAAAAGAGTAATAATTTTATTTTTAACATATTTATTTGCTATTTCTGTTTTAACAAAAGATTGATTGCTACCTGAGTTGATTAACTTTTTTAAATTTAAATTAGAGAAAATAATGTATGGAAGGTAATTTTCATCATTACTTAAATTCATTAGGTATACTGTTTCGGGTCTAGGCTTTGTGTCCTCTCGTTTGGTGTTTATGCTTTGAAATTTACATTATTAATATTTTTGGGCCTACTGATGTTATGGAATCTTGGTCCACTGGAGGTTTTTGATTGTATGGGAATAGGTGGTAATGCTTTAGGTCTGTGTAAAGTCGTTTGATTACTTTGGGGACTTCGCATTTAGTGTTTCCCAGGGCTTCTAACGGTAAAATAATTTTGTTGGGGAGTGTAAAAATTTTGTCTTTGAGTGAATTGGATAAAAGTTCTAAGTGTTGAGGATTTGTTATTGTTGAATTGGCTGTCATTTGTTAACATTGACTGAGCCAGATCAAGAGTGTCAGGGTTTCTAGTTCTGAGTAGTGAGTCTATTGATTCTTTTAAACCTTTAAGTAAGACTCAGAGGTTAAATTTCATGAGCGGTTCTGCAAAATTACCTTCGTGCTTAGAGATTTATGCTAGTTAAATGTTGAGCAGTATATCACTCGCTCATAAAAATAGAAATGGGATTTGTAAGTTTCTACATGATACTAACTCACTTAAGAAAAAATATATCTCTATAAGGTGGTAAAAATAAATTGTCTTCCTGCTTTTATTTTTTTGGCTGACCGGTTTCTGTGCCACCTTCTTCAGGATATACGCGGATTGTTCGCCAAATGATGTCTTAAGACTTACAGTCTGAATACTGGAAGATTTTTTTTTACCACTTTGTAATGTCTAATCCTGCAATCTCGTCAATATAATGAAAGAATATATATATCTTTTATACAAGAAATGCAAGGGAGTTAGAATAAAAAAATCTTACTACCTCAGCCAGTACTCGAACCCTGGTCTCCTGCGGGGAGTTAGAGAGATTATCTAGCTAGCCTCGATGGTGTAGTGGTCAGCATAACTGCCCAGAAAGCAGGAGGCCCGACCCTCGTTTGAGTCACGGCTAAGGTAGTAAGATTTTTTAAATTCTAACTGCCTTGCATTTCTTGTATAAAATTTAATGTGGGATTAAATACCTCAACTAAAGTCATTATTTAAAAAATATATATCTGTGTGTGCGTGTGTGTATGCACGCATGCGTGCCTGCGTGTTTCTGTCATTTAGTGGTGCTCTAAAGGCCATAGTTTTCAGTTTTTCTTAATCAAATTCAACTTGTAGCTTTTAAGTGCAAATCATTCATTTTTATTGAGCAAAATTGAACTAATAGAAGTGGGGGCTACCTGAAATGTTGGTTTGATTAAAAAAAGTTTTTTTTTATGGAGCAGGCGTAATATTTAGTTTGAAGTAATGACACTCAGTAGAGATTAGTTTATAGATATAATTAAAATTTAGGAGTTATGCTGTTAAGTGAATGAATTAGTAGTGGGGGTTCCTTAAATTGTAAAATTTTAATTTTTAGTTTTTTAAGCCGAAATTAGATTTTTTTTTTTTTAAATGAAATTTGGTTTACAAATTTTAAATGTAAATGAAAGCTTTGATTGAAATGGAAGTTTTTTATTCAGCAATATCAGGCGAAAGGAGTGGGAATTACCTAAAGTGAGCATACAAAAAGTTTTTTTGATGTAGAGGGTGTTATATTTAGTTTATAGCAATGAAGCTCAACACAGATATGTTTTTGAAAGAAAAGTTCACTATAAATTTAAACCAGATGAATAAGACTAAAGAATTACTTGAAATGGCAAGGCGAGTACAATAAGCCTTTTTGCTGTAGCTGAGGTAAAGTTTAGTTTAGTGCAATGAAACTCAACACAGCTTTGTTTATGATAAAATATATAGTCTATAATTGTGGGAGATTTTTGGATATGGTAATTCAAATACAAATATTTATCGACTATGATACTGAGTAATTCGCTTATTTTATGCAGCTCCTGCATGACTGATTTTTACATATGTGAAACCTATATGTTTACTGTTAAAATAATAATGAATTTATGTGTAAATTTATTTATTTATTTTTATTCAGCATTTTATAACCTCTTGTATTATTGTATATTTTATTACATTATATTTCACTTTTATTTTTGGGGATAAATTTTCATAAATCTTGAATGTCTGTTAGACTTTTTAATTAATGGCTTTGTACATTAATTGTTAATAACATAATTTTTCATTTAATTTGGTAATCCATGTAAAAACTTACTTTTATTTAGGATAGTTTTCTATATAAGCAACTGTTTGCAATGCTCCACACTATATTGTTTCTTATTATATTAACACTCTACGCAATTATTTCCACTTGGGGCTATAAAATTATTTTTAACCAAGTTGAAAGGAGCATTGAAAGATGTTATTGGTTAACATTTTTAAAGTTTTCTCTATTCTGACTTAAATGATATAGCTGCTTTACTAGGTCGTTTCAAAGCTAAATGTCTTTTTGTCTCAGCACTGCATGTTTGGAACCCGTCCTAGACAGGATTTAAATAAAAAGGAAAAACCAGTTGTTATTACTTGAAGATAGCTTCTCCATCCATCATTCAAAGTAGTTTAATGGGGAATAAAAGTAAATAAATAAAATTTCTATTAAGGTATAATAAAAAAATCTTCAGCGAGAGTTGTGTCTCATCTAATGGTTTGTAGGGAAAAGCTTAAATATCAAATTTAGCAGTTAAGTTAAAAAGAAGAGACTGCCGAACTCTCCTCAAATAATAATACTGTTTGTCATTTGTTGGTGATTCTTTATATAAAATCTAAATTCTCTGTTAAGTAAAGTAATCAGAGACTTTTGTAGACTTTTTACCTGCTTTAAGTATATAATACATAATATTCTTATCGTTTATTATTTTTCTATGTTTAAAGTTATGATGCATAGATGATAGTAGGGCTATGGCTAGTTTTGGGAGACGACTGTATGCAAGGGTAGACAGGATTTTTTTAATATTGAGAGACATCTTATTTGAAAACAACAAAAGCAAAAAAAAAAAAAAAAAAT